>JABAJV010008551.1:0-113951 GCA_018854895.1 Tricholoma furcatifolium
CACTTGGCTTTCTTACCACTGACATTGAAACCGCGCTCTTGCAGAGTTTGCTGAAGTCCCTTTTGTAGTCCATCCTCTGTTGTCATCTTCTGGACCAATCCACGGAATCGAGGATCAGGATTGGTCATTGGGATCACCGTATCCTTCTGGCGCCTCTGCTTTCCCCCATCATAGGCAATAGAAAGGTTGTTGAGTAACGAGAGTGTGCAAAAAATTGCGAGGAGTGTTCAGTCAACTTGGGGTTTTGGTGAGTGGTGCCGAAAATTTCCTTTTTTGGTCAAGTTTCGCAGCCTCACCTAACGCCAACGCGTTGATAGTATTCTTCAATATTTCACGCCTGGTTTTGTCTTTTGAAAAGGAGTTGATTGCACACATTCCGAAAATTTTCCATGGACTTTTGGGAGTGGCCAAAATTTTTGAGTGCTATTTCCCAACTGACAGAATTTGAGAAATCGTATTGTAACATTCAAGCATTTGGACTCTAATGTACATGTTTTGATGATAAGTATGAGTTCCCGACACTGTTTGAAGCGTCTGTGTTTGCCGCAACAAAATTGTCGTGTTTGTTTGTCCGCGACTGTATATAAGCGTGGACTTATACTCCCGTCTTTCGTTATCACCGCGTTATGCTATGAGGCTAACCTTCTTTTCGCTTGTTACTTATTTCTTAGATTTTCGATGCTGTAGTCGAATTTGCCATTATGTACAATACTTTTCAAACTAGCCTCGAGCTCGTATTATAGAGCGCCCTGGCCATGGTTAACGACATGATGTATTAAATATTGACTCCAACTTGGACACCGATTCCACCGCTGCTGCCTTCTGATTGTTCAGAGGTCCAGACAGTGACCGTGGAGACGAAACCGTTAAGATTGTCGCTTTGATTCACGACACCTACGTCTTCGACGCTGATCTGGAATGCTGACGCAACGGTTGAGAGACCATAGATGGATACTGAGGAGTCGGCATCGATATCAATGATTTGGCCTTGGCAATTTCGAGTATTCAAGCATGTCTGCGTATAGTTTTGGAAGAAACTATACAAGCCCGCACCTGAAATAATGTTAGTTGTGAGAACTGAAAAAGAGAAAAAAAATCGCAGTACCGAAGATGAGGATGTTATTGGAGGCTTCGACGCTCAATGCCCAGGCAGAAACATCCGTTTCCGAATAATCGGGGTCCTTAAAGGCAGGATCGATAGCAAATGGCTCAGGAACGGGGGGCACTGGTTGCCAATATGGCTGTGAGAATGTCAGGTCTGAACAATATGCACTAATCGAATCAACAATATCTACCGTTTCTGTCTGCATCAGACCCATGTAATGGTTCTGCGCATTGACAAGCCTATACTGATACAGAACATGGTGTTCGGCTTGACAACAGATTGAATAAGCATGACATGATAACAAAAGCTATGCAAAGCACACGTACAGGCTAAGATAATTCAGATCCAGGCATCAAGTGAAAGACAAATGAAAGACTTACCTGTACCAATCATCCACACAGGACCCTCCGACTCCGACAGAATACCGCGACCAGAATAGATTGAAAGCTGTGAAGCACCATCGCCATCCATGTCATGGTCTGCAAGCCAAACCCAAGTGCCCTTGAAAATAAGACTTTAAAGAGAGTATCAATGTAGTGTTGGAGAAAGCATGCCTCCAAGTAAGCGGATGAGCCGGGTGTTAGATGTATGGCAAGGAAAGCAGCCATGCAGGGCGCTGTGTCTAGCGCGCCCGGGGGACAGTTTGCAAGTTCGAGATTTGTTCCAGCAGCTGTGTCAATGTTAATTAGCACAGGGAAACGTGGTCTGATAGTTAGGATGCAGACCTCCACCGAGTCTGAGCGCTTGAATGTCAGCTCTCAAATGATCATGGACATGATATATATGTATTGCCGCACCTGATGTGTGAGTCCCACATACCCGCACCGCCTTGGTGGAAGGCCGGCTCCTTTACATTCCACTCAATGATTATGGCTCCAGGCGCTTTATCCAATGTTAGCCAGATGACTTGGAAAACTGATAAACGGACTTACTAGGGCCGACAGTGGTGAAGACTATGTCCGTGATTTCAACCACGCCGCAAGAACCCTTCTCCCCCACTTTGACGACCACGCGAGGGTTGTTAACATCGGAAAAGGCTTCCCCCATTCCAGCAATCACAGACCAAGCTTCTCCCACTATCCGCGTTCCTGCTGGAACCGTAAGTGTAGAGGTCACAACATATGTACCTGCATCAAAGAATACGATCTTGCGGCCTGCAGACTACCACTGAAAGTTAATACGCGTCACCTACGCAGATAGTTGGTAAACCTTGTAGAGTAGAGCTTGTAGGGCAGCTGTGTCGTCTGTTTTACCGTCACCTTTCGCTCCATGGTCTTTCGTGCTGACGAATTGCGTAACAGAATAATCTGCATACTGCGGGTGTGTTTTCCCAAAGATCCTGCCTGCGCTGTCTAGAAGGGCCAACGGCCTCTCAGCTGCAGTGACAAACCCTTGGGTGAATGTTCCTGTGGAGTCTGTGCCTGCGTAGACATTGCCTTGGACCCACGTCTTGACAGTCATACTAGCACCACCAGCCAGCACAGTGGCATTGCTGGCATCAGCTACCGCAGTTGTAACGTTGTGGAGCCGGATATTATCGAGAACCAGGGATCCTGCCAATGTTGTATTATCGGCTGCTGCTGAACGGACAGCGATCGGCGTGTTGCGGATTACAGCGTCGATAATAGATACATGGCTGACACCCTGAAGACACGTCACGAAGGGTTCTGGCAAATTAGCGTTCTTTGCTCACCAAAAGGAAGTCAAATCCAATCTAACATCCAAGAAGATGAGAGTGCGAATTCTCGGAAGAGTTCAACAACGAAACATACATTGCAGTTATTGACTGTAACGTCTTGAAATGTCCATGCTGATAAATGCATAGCGTTAAAAGACACACCGAAGTCTTCCTTGTACAAGTTGTCACTCACCCCAGTTCCAAAGGTGCATGATAGCTGTATCGGCATTGTTGATAGTGACATTTCGAACAGTGAATCTACAGCGAAGCGGATGAGGCTAGAATTCGTCCACTAATCATGACATACTGTTGATTCCCAACCCACAGCCCATATTTTCCTTTTATTCAAGTGAGATAATTGCCTCTAATGTTTGAAGTTGCGGAACCTCACCTCCGTTGAACACTAGGTCTCCCAAGAATCCTCCACTTCAAAACGAAGGTTTCAGTAATGGGCCGAGGGGTAGCTTTTGTCGGAGCTAACCTTCCATTTTCCATCCAAATACCTTCACTTAGAGGTCAGCTAGATTGTTGGGTAATGAAGAAAGCTTTCGTACCCTGATGAGCATTGCCAGGAACAGTGGACATTTCAAAAACGATATTCATCAATGACGTTGCTTGCGCCACCTGCCAATGTATACCTGTTCCTTGGGAACGCTCTGGAGGAACCCTTCACGTATGTTAATTGCGGATAGCTGAAGGAAGCAGAATGATGTATATCTGACCTTCGGACATCGATGATGAAGTTCCTAACTGAACGATAGCTGACAACAAGAGTGAGAAACCAGAATGTGGACAGAGAAGCCTCCATACAAATTGTTCGTATCTCCAAACCACTGTCCTCCAGTTCCTGGGATATATGGATCCGCATCTAGAGGAATCAGCTTCAAGAGTCCCGAGCTATTTCATGAGTATCTGTCGCCTTACCAATAACAGCCAGTCCATTAAAATCAGCAGAAGCGAGAAGAGTTGGGGGATTCTTTGCGTCGCCAATCAATTGCGTATAATAGTAAGTATTGATGGGAGCAGAGACAAGGTAGACTCTGCCCGCTCGGAGTCAGTCGACAGAACTAACGCCATGAATACAGCCTCAGACGCACCCTTTGGGGAAATATACGAGGCCTGGAGTGAGACTGCGTGAAGAGTAAGCGAAAGTTTGTCCATGGCATGAGCCACATACGTCGATGAATTACAGGGCGTATCATTTCCACCGCAACGGTTTCCGGATGATATCGCCAGGCTGATATAATTTTGAGCATCAGTAACATGTTGGGGAATAGGGAGTGCAGAAGTAGTACTTGATGGCTACTGTGTCGTCAGTGACACCATCGCCAACGGCGCCAAAGTCCTAGTTGAACGCAATAAATATCGTGGTCGATGAAAACACCAGGTATACATACTTTCACATTGCGAAAGACTGGATAGGATGGGTCTGGATTGTATGCTGAAGAGCCTTGGTGCTTGATTGATTCCAGCCAGAAAGGTTCATTTGGATGCGCCGTGCCAAGCTCAATATTAAGACTGAAGGAGGCCTCATCGGCCCTAGCTGTAGTAGAAAGAATGAGATTCAAGGAGAGTGACAGGAGGATGCCTGCTAGCATGGCTATGGTCGGGAAGATAGAGAGTGAAGAAACAGGTCAGGTCAAGGGAATCGTTGGCCTTGTGTGTACAAGTAACGAAAGCCCTTCTCTAATTAAAGAAAAGAATGACAGGCTAAATTGAAGTGAATCCGAATAACAGAAGTGGGCGCGCACAAAGCTACACATAGTATGCGTAGGTACTTACACGACGAATCCATGGTTTGAAAACTCATGCGATAGCGTGGAAGGAGCTGACAACAGGATGCGTCTGGGTGCCAAATTAACGTTAACTATGAAGCTTAAGCATATCGAAAGTCGTGAGTTTGAACAATCTTGATTTCTTTGATTTTGTTACATAATAAGAATATTTAAGGGGTCCAGACCGTCACAGTTGACGCAAACCCATTGACATTCCCACTCTGGTTAACGATGCCTACTTCGTTCACGCTTATCTGGTAGGTTGTGGCTACCGTTGAGAGGCTGTAGATAGATATCGTGGATGATGAATCGACGTTTAGGATTTGGATTTGGCAATCAGCTGAATCCAAACAGGCTTGGTCATAGTCCTAGATAAAGCCTCAGTCAGCATCTCGCAGACCTTGCTGGAAAAAGCACCATACCGAATAAAAGCTGTATAGACCAGCCCCTAATGCAAGATTTGTTGGTTAGTGTATCTGGAACACCCCAAGATGATAAGACATTTACCGAAGACAATGATGTCCGTCGAAGTCGTCACCGTAAGCCCCCATGCGTTAGTCAAGGAACTGGTGAAAGTCGGGTCGTTGTAGGAGGAGTCTGTGGAGAACGGAGACGGTGGTGCTGGACTAGGCTGGAAGTATGGCTTGGATTGTAAAGTTGAGGATGATTATTACAGAGCCACAAAGACTGCTACTTACCGTCTCTGTCTGAATCATGCCCATGTAATGATTCTGAGCATTCACAAGATTATATTGGTACATGATGTGATGTTCCGCTGGAATCCTGAGCGTCAATGATAGATTAGTACGCCCAAATATTTGAATACGCACAAGCTTAAAAATATTTCAGTCCATGCCACAGAACGGTGACTAATGAACGTACCTGTTCCAATCATCCACACAGGGCCAGCAGACTCCGACAGGATACCGCGCCCAGAGTACAAAGTGAGCTGAGAAGTGCCATCGCCATCGAGATCATGATCAGCCAACCAAACCCAAGTACCCTTTCAGACCCATTAAGTCAAACTTCTATTCAACCTACGACTGAGAAGATGACCACATACCTCGAGGTATGCTGAGGAACCTGAGGTAAGGTGCAAAGCAAGGAAAGCTGCGTAACAGTCCGTAGTTCCACCAGCACCGCTGCTGGGGCACTGGGATTCCTCCAGATTTGTACCCGCGGCTGAAAGTAACGTGAAAAAAGGTTGCGATATAATTCAAGGGCACGTACCACCCCCAAGTCTAACGAAAAAAGATTAATGATTAACTTCGCGACGGGTTTTCAAACACTGACCTGATGTGCGAATCCCACATACCTGCGCCACCGTTTTGCCCCGAAGGTTGCTGAACATTCCATTCCAGCACAATTGCACCGGGCGCTGCAAGAAATTAATGCCAGGCTTGGGTTGCACATGGGCTAGACGTACCAGGTCCAACGGTCGTGAAGATGATATCTGAAATTTCAAGCACACCTTGTGACCCTGCCTCTCCTGCTCTGACGACAACTTGAGGATTCGACTGGTCCTGGAATGCAGATCCGGACCCAGCAATCACTGACCAAGCCTCTCCCACCATCTGGGTCCCTGCGGGGATTGTGAGCGTGGACGTTACAATATATGTACCAGCGTCGAAAAAGATAATTTTGCATCCCGAATACTGTCGTGAAAGTTATTATGCTATCTAACTGTTCATAACGTGAAGCACGACATACCTCGTCGAGGACGGCCTGTAAAGCTGCGGTATCATCAGTTGTACCGTCACCCGTCGCTCCGTTGTCTCTGACGCTGACGATTTGAGACAGAGCGTAGTCGGCATACTGAGGATGTGTCTTGCCGAAAATATATCCAGAGCCATCGAGTAGTACGGAAGGTTTAGTGAACGCAGAGATTGACCCTTGCGTAAAGGTCGAGGCGGAGGAGGTGCCAGTGTATACATTCCCTTGGCCCCATGACGAGATGGTAGTTGTTCCTCCAGAAAGTACGACTGTACCTGAGGCAACACTAACCGCTGTCGGGACGTTGTTGAGGTTGGCATTGTTGATGACTATTGACCCTGCGAGCGTTCCACTACTGGCTTCTGTAGTTTGAACGAAAATCGGAGTATTCGTTACGGTAGCGTCGATGATGGCCACTGCCCCAGTAGTCTAAAGGCCATAAGCAGCCACTCTAAGCAAAAATCGGGAGATAGGGCATACCTGGTCGGCTTCAGTGGTACCGCCACTGTTAATATCAAACCCGATCTTTCAAGGCCGTCAGTGTCATTTTACCAAAGCCACAGAATGTATATAGCATACTTGACAATCATTGATATTGATACGTTGGAATGTCCAGCCTTGAAAATGGTGGATTAGCGCTGATGATGCTTGTGGTATGAAATGAATAGCCACCCCAATTCCAGTTGCTGAATATCGCGGTATTGGCGTTGTTGACAGTGACATTCCTGACTGTGAATCTAAAAGGAAAACGAGGCGGCGAGTTGAATGGAGGAAAATACACATTACGGATGGATCACTGACTGTTGATTACCGACCCACATGCCGTACTTGCCTACGAAGAAACCAGTTCAATGAACTTGACTGGCGAGACTCGGTGAGATACTCACCGCCATTGAAGACGAGATCTCCCATAAATCCACCACTAGGGAATTTAGCGTCATTCAGGTCCTACTGTGTGACGCTGGCATCATCTCTCACCTTCCGTTTTCCATCCAAATGCCTATAATCGAGATTAATTTGGCACCGAATACACTAGGCGCCTGCACACTCACCCTGATGCGCCGTATCGGAGGCCGTAGACATCTCGAATACAATGTTCATGAGGGAGGTTCCCTGTGCGACTTGCCAGTGAATTCCCGTTCCTTGAGAGTCTGTCGCAGGCACACTGATAGATCATGTTGGCTCCAAAACCCGTCGGGGAGAGATGTTTAAAACGTACTTCGTCACGTCGATCACAAAGTTCCTCACAGAGCGGAAGCTAGCGCCAATCAGTCCGACCTTTTTATACAAGAAAGACTGAATACATACAAGTTATTTTGATTCGTATAATACTGCGCGCCACCGCCACCAGCAATATAAGGATCAGCATCTGCAATATTCTCGTTAATACTTGTCCCAGACGGCACTACAACATGACGAACCAATCACAGCCATGCCACTAAAGGACGACGATGCAAGTAAGGTCGGAGGATTTTGCGCGTCTCCGATGAGTTGTGTATAATAATAAGCAATAATCGGGGAGGAGACAAGGTATGTTCTGACGTGCCCTTGAACGGTTAAGCAAACAATGCATAGTTTAGATCTCTTACCCGGTCGGGAAAAAGACAACAGCTGGCGATACACTGAAATCGCACGATGCATGAATAAGAACATATCTGATATATTCCGACGAGAGATACATACGTAGAGGAGGGGCAGCTTCCACCGCCACAACGATTGCCCGAGCTTATCGCTTCACTGGTGGAACATAGGCATCTGCACCTTCCGCAATATACATCATGAGACGTACTTAATCGCTGCTGTGTCGTCTGTTACACCATCGCCCACGGCACCAAAGTCCTAGATAGAATAAAGTGTCAATATAGACCGAGAGGCAAACATAAGATATATGTAGTACCTTGACGTTCCTAAACACTTGATACGTGCTTGGGTCTGAATTGTATGCTGCGATGCCTTGGTGGGTGATGTTTTCCATCCAGTAAGGATCGGTAGAAGCGGCGAGACCTGCGCCCAAAGCTCTAGAACAAGACGTTCCAAGGCCATTGACGGATGTCAATGCAGCGTGGATTACTCCAAAAACAGCGAGAGCAGTTCGAAAAAGCATGAAATGGGTTTCTGCTTGATTAGACTCAGTCCTTTGACCCCCATCTTATACCAGCGATATGTTTAAATTTTGCTTGCACCATCTGCACGAATAACCATAAGATGGACTTTCAGGTGGCCAGTAATCCTCGTGACGCGGTCCTTTTAATCATGGTTATCGCAAGGAAATATAACTCGGTATACGGAACAAGGGGTTAGCGTCAGCTGTGCCGCCACGCTCAGCAGCAAGAGAGTGTAGACTTGCAGAAAGTGATAAAATGGATTATTATCGGGGTTCGGGACCAGAAATTTCCTGCTTTGAACGATCATATGGGTCGGTAGTGGCAGTCGGCAGGTTCTTCATAATTTCCGACTATATAAAAGAAGATAAAAAGAGACCTTCGACAATCTATAAGCTCGCCATGCAGAGCGTACCGCATGGCCAATGCTGAAGTTAGCGCACTGCAGCTCGCAATACTGTCCTGAATGATCGGGCTGCGCAGCTTGCGGCGGGTGTTGAGTGAGGTTGCGCACACATTCTACCCGAGAACGAACTCATGATCCAGTTTACGCGTCCGTTATCGATGAAAACGTAATGTGGAGCACTGGGTCGCCGAGTAAAACCAAGAGCTGTGGCCTAAAACGCGTTACTGAGCGTTGCTCAGGTGATGATGCAAAGTGGTGATTGTGATTATTTTTGCGCCCGACTAACCCCACGTGAATTTTTGTTGTAATCAAATTTAGACCTGTCACCTGCGCCATTATCTGCCATTACTTATGCGGTGAAAACCCAACAATCGATGGATGGTTAGACCATTAACATAAGATCAGAGGCGGACAGGATACTGACAGGACAACCTGTTTTGCTGTTATGAAACGCTAATAAGATAATCAAGTAGGAATAAGTACAGCATCAGGTGGTATTCTGTGTCGCTGAACTCAGCTTACCAGAGGCTCTTTATGCGTGTCCTCATCGCTGATGATATTGGCAGCTCACAAGTCCAATCTAATAAACACTGCTTTGCCATACTTTTCTCGTTATGACACCATGGAACTACTTACAATACGTATAAACATTAACTTCAAGGACTCCAGACGGTTACGGTCGAAGCAAATCCGTTGGCATCTTCACTCTGGTTGATAATTCCTACTTCGTTCTCACTGATCTGATATGTCGTTGCTACGGTGGATAGACTGTAGATCGAGACTGAAGAACCAGAGTCTACATCGAGAATTTGACTCTGGCAGGTGGCCGGTGTTAGACAGGTTTGACTATAGTCCTGCAAAAGGTCAACTCGTGAATTCAAGGAACAATTGAAAATTAATGAAAATAATACCGAAAAGAAACTGTACAAGCCAGCACCTACATGGAAAATCAGAAACCGACATAACGGCCAATTTGGCAAGTGCATACCAAAAACGATGATATTAGTTGAGGTTGCCACCTTGAGCCCCCAAGCACTGGTCAGTGAACTAGTGAATGACGGATCATGGTAAGATGAGTTAGAGGAGAAAGGAGAAGGTGGTGCGGGGCTAGGCTGGAAGTAGGGCTGTGATTTCTAAGTTGAACAGACATCACAATTCAGAAATTAACCAAGACCTACAGTTTCAGTCTGGATCATGCCCAAGTAATGATTCTGGGCGTTGACAAGACTATATTGGTATAGGACATGATGCTCCGCTTAAATCCGTGACATCAGTAGAAAACTTGAGAACTTATGATTTGCGCATACCAGCTGTGTAAGATCAAGGTCAAGTTATATCATTCGTAGGATGTGAAGTAGACCCACCAGTGCCAATGAGCCATACTGGACCAGCAGACTCTGACAAAATTCCACGTCCAGAATACAGAGTTAGTTGTGGGCTCCCGCTGCCGTCAAGGTCGTGGTCTGCGAGCCAAACCCATGTCCCCTTCGGAACAAACGTCAGATTTTCGGAATGAAAAAATTGACAACCACATGCCTCTAGATATGCCGATGACGAAGAAGTAAGATGTAGGCCCAGGAATGCTGCAAAGCAGTTCGTGGTACCTCCAGCACCACTACTTGGGCACTGTGACTCTTCGAGATTGGTACCCGCCGCTAAAACTAGGATAAGTTACATATTACATTTTTCATGCCAGCAGCTACTCACCACCACCCAACCTGATAAAGAAAATTACTTAGATGAAGGAATAATAAGTGAAGGAAGAAACTGACCTGATATGAGAATCCCACATTCCTGCACCTCCATTCTGTCCGGAGGGTTGCTGTACGTTCCACTCAAGCACAATCGCGCCCGCAGCTTCAAATATCGTGAATATGGAAGCACATTCTCCGAGGGAAAGACGTACCAGGGCCGACAGTCGTAAAAATGATATCCGAAATTTCAAGCACGCCTTGTGAACCTGCCGCTCCCGCTCGGACTACGGCTTGCGGATTGGCCTGATTTTGGAATGCAGACCCGGACCCAGCAATCACTGACCAAGCCTCTCCCACCATCTGGGTCCCTGCGGGGATTGTGAGCGTGGACGTTACAATATATGTACCAGCGTCAAAAAATATAATTTTGCATCCTGAATACTGTGGCACAAATCAATGAAGGGTCAACGTCTGGCCGCTTAGCTTTGTAGCACACACCTCATTGAAGACAGCCTGCAAAGCGGCAGTATCATCAGTTTTACCATCGCCCTTTGCTCCATTGTCCTTGACGCTGACGATCTGAGACAGAGCGTAATTGGCATATTGAGGGTGTGTTTTGCCAAAGATCCTCCCGGTGCTGTCAAGCAACACGGAAGGCTTGGTAGCTGCGTGAATACTCCCCTGAGTGAACGTCGCGGTAGATGAGGTGCCAGTGAAGACATTTCCTTGGCCCCATGAAGATATGGTGGTGGTTCCTCCAGCGAGCACTACAGCACCACCGATAACACCAACTGCTGTCGGAACATTGGTGAGCTGAGCATTATTGATGACTATGGAACCATTGAGTTTCCCGTTACTGGCTTGCGAAGTGCGGACGAAGATCGGGGTATTAGTAACGGTTGCGTCGATGATGGCCATGGCACCAGCAGTCTAGATTTTACGTCACGAAAAAAGCAAAGCTCGCTATCTATGACCAGATTACCTGCGTAGTAGTTCCTCCCGTTGCTATATCGAATCCAATCTGGAACCAGGAGTCAATATCATAGCCACAGGAAATAACAGGCCACTTACTTGGCAGTTGTTGATGTTGGTACTCTGAAAGGTCCAGCCTGATAGACCAGATGAGCGTAAATTAGTCATTAAATGTGGTGATTTCGTGGCTGAATGGATCACCCCAATTCCAATTCATATAGACGCCAGTGTTAGCATTATTGACTGTGATATTTCGAACTGTGAATCTAGAACGTATGTAGTTGTGAATATGTCAAAATGGACAGAGATAAATGGGAAACGAACTGTTGGTTTCCAACCCACATGCCATATTTCCCTGTTATAAAAGACTTCAGTCAGTACAATCGAGACGATTGGCACCAGATAGAACTAACCGCCATTGAAAACCAAATCCCCCATGAATCCCCCACTAGAGGCAAGATTATTATGTATATTTGACGGCTTGTACTTTTTATTTCTCACCTTCCATTTTCCATCCAAATTCCTGCAGAAGGTATATGTAAGCAGCAAAAACGGGTCATAGAGTACTTGACTGACCTTGATGGGCTGTACCTGACGCCGTTGACATCTGTACGACGATGTTCATAAGGGATGTGCCTTGAGAAACTTGCCAGTGAAGCCCAGTCCCTTCAGAACTCGTGGCGGGAACACTTTCAGGAGTCACATCAGATTCAGGTATCAACCAAGAGCGACAAGTATAGGTGTACATACTTTCTGACGTCGATCACAAAGTTTCTGACAGAACGGAAGCTGATACACGTCAATCCCACCATTATTTGCATTGAAAAGATGAGACGCGCACAAATTGTTTTGATTTATATAGTACTGCGAGCCTCCTCCTCCAGGAATGTAAGGATCAGCGTCTAAGAAGGGCTCTTTTAACTGTACACACTATTCGCACTAGAAACATGCTTACCAATTACAGCAATGCCACTGAATGACGCCGAAGCAAGTAGGGTAGGAGGGTTTTGTGCATCTCCAATGAGTTGCGTATAATAATATGCAATGATCGGAGAGGAAACGAGGTATGTGCTATGCATCATAAATTAGCGCGACATATGTCGGCAGAGATCCAGTTCTTACCCAGTTGGGAAAAAGACCACAGCCGGAGAGACACTGGTTCCAAAAATGCATTAGGAAACCCTCGCGCGAGGGTAGTACTACAGGAGACACTTACGTCGAGGAAGCACAAGTTCCACCACCGCAGCGGCTTCCAGAGCTAATAGCCGAACTGTAGTGATATTATGTTGGATGTTCTCTTTGAATGGCAGGTAGCATACTTTATTGCAGCCGTATCATCCGTTACACCGTCGCCTACTGCGCCGAAGTCCTACGATAAAGATAAGTAATTCTTTGTGAGGATGTAGTGCAATGTGCATCACCTTAACATTTCTAAAGACTTGATATCCACTAGGGTCTGCATTATACGCAGCAGTTCCTTGATGCTTTATGTTTTCCATCCAGTACGGATCGGTAGGGGCAGCGGTTCCTGCTCCCAAAGGACTTGAACAGGAAGTACCCAGTCCATTTGCAAATAGCAAAAGAGATTGGATGACCCCTAACGCAAGAAAGATAGAGACTAGCATGAGAGAGGATTCAACGGATTAGATCAACGAGTCTACCAGTCCGAGTCCTGCTTTAATAGCAGGGCTATTCCTTCTGCCATCTGGAAAAGTGGACCAGCTGTTACCGCTTGCAGCTGGCGCCGTATTCCGCGTGACATGTTTGTTTCGAGAGAGTATTCCGTGAAAGGAAGGCTGACTTGGCATGTAGAATGGAGACAGCATCAGCTGTGAGGCATCGAAGCAAGTGTAGGCTTGACATAGTGGCTGATATTCGGTAATCGGTGTCAAGCTTCACGCGTCGATGATCATATGTTCAATGACAGCCTTGAATTATCGACGCTCGGCCCAAGTACGGGAGGATGTGAACCGATGAGAACCCAATACGGAGAATGGTGACATTTGTACACGCTACAAGACCCAGATGTGTGAACCGCGTGGACCAACGCGGCACTTAGGATGCAAATTCTTCCTGAAACGTAACTCTACGGTTTCATGGCATCCACATAACACGTGTGTATGAGAGAAGTTGGGCGAAGGCGCGAAGTTTTAAGAATCAAGAAGGCGCAAAGAATTCGAAGGCGCCAAATTAAGATGAGGTCATCAGAGTAGGAGTCACGGTTTTTGATTACTGGTCTAATCTTGCACACATCATGTCAGTTGCACAGGTAAGCCATCGGCGACATCTCAATAAACACATCTTTATAAAATGTTTAGGACAAGTCGTTCAAGGAGAAAGAGCAGGGTGAGGAGGCGATCTATGTACGAGAGAAAGTGAGACAAGCATTACCCTCAGGAAGCCTTGCTAATGCTAAGGTTATAGGAGCAGGCACAGTTAGCAGCGCTTCGAGAACAATTACAGCAAACCCAGGCCACCGAAGGTGCAGTAAAACCTGGTAGTGGAGGAGAACGGGATTTTGAAGGGGGATTTGGCGGGCAAGAAGACCTAGAAGACAGATATGCAACGACTTCTGGAGAACACTGAATTCTGACGCCCAATCAAGTTCTGCACACTAGGAATCATCCAGAGACCTATGATATTCGATATTTCCAATAATATATAGGTATGTTGGTACTAGTATTGTCCAACAAGTCATTTGGAATTATTTCGAAGCATGTGCATCCGAGGAAAGAATAGATTGACGAATACGAGTAGTATATGTGCGTGGTGGGATTGTAATGAACGTATGATGTAGTCCTAGATGTCCGAGGCAAACACAAGATTGAATCTACGAGACGATCCCAATGTGAGAGAATAAGTCCAGTATAAATACAAAAGATATCAACTTCCAGGGTGGATTAAAGAATGCTATACGGAAGGCGCTGCAGTAATGAGAGGTTCGCGTGGTTGATACCGCCGCCGTTGGGCCGACGAAGAACATAACGGCGAAGGAGGTGCTACAGTCGGGCCAACCCAGGGGTCCAGATAACTGCAGGTCGGTATTTCAACAAACATTCCGCTAGTGTCTGCCGTGTTCTCCCAACCATCGCCAGCATTGGCAGTCCCAGTAGCACCAGAGCCACTAGCAGTTGTCGTGAACGTAGGCACAGGGAGTGTAATGAGAGTTCCCGTTGGCGTATATGCAGGAAGAGAAGATACTGGGCCACCGTTGCTGATTGTCGCTGGGGGCCAGGCCAAGGCAGATGTTACGCTTGCAGGTATATTGCCTGCACCCGTACCACCAGTTTGCCATGCAGCCAGGGGTGGTGACCAAGGGTTGGAATTCCCGCAGTAACCTATGGCTGATCGTGGATCAGTGGGCATCCATCCGTTCTGGAGCCCAAGTTGGTACGACCAATGTGGGGATCCGACTGTGCCTGTTATGCTGGAATTGCCAATTTTCCACGTCCAGAAGAAGTAGTCCTAATCAAATAGATGCAAGCGTTAGCACTGCAGTAAACCTAAGAACAAGAATGATCGTACCTGCAGAGCATCCATGCTGGCCATGGCGAAATTTTGAATCGCAGTCTTCGTAGAAGCATCCCAATTTTGCCAATCAATCACCGTCGAACAACTTCCTACAGCGTCGCCTGTGTAACCAGGATAAGTCCCTTCATATCTTGTACCAAGGTTGACACCGTTGAGCCATAACCCGCAATCCGTTACTGCGTTACTGAATTCTCCAGCAGTGGTCAAACCCAAGTTTGCACTTGATGTGTTGACTAGGCCACCCCATGTTGTGCATGGTGTGGTCTCAAATGACGATATAGGACTTGACGATTGAGTGCCGAAACAGAGGTATGGATGCGTGTCAATGCTCATGCGATCAGCATTAGGGTATACACCAGCCCACGAACTTCGCGGGAAAAATCCATCATGGAAGGAAATGAAGGGCCCATTGTTTTCTCCGAGGCCTCCAGCATTACGAACGATATCATAAGCCTGCATATAACTAGACAGCAGGTCAACAGAGGAAAATCCGTCTCTCGACTAAATCACATACAAGACTTCCAGGTTCTCCTGGCCGATAGTGCTGCCCTGTGGTTCATTGAGAATCCCAAACATAGAGACTACGTTGCTGTACTGGGGTTGCGAAATAAACTCGGCAATGATTCGGATATAATCGAGGGTTCGTTGGGCGTTTGCATACCCCATAGGGCCGTTTAAGAAATTGATTGTTCCCAGACGCCCAGAGTGATTCCATCCGTTTTGACTGCCAGGTACGGCGTGCAAGTCAAGATTGATTCGGATACCATACTTTCTTGCCCATTTAATGGCTTTTAGTAGGTAGCTAAATGTTGATGACATTTGAAAAATGATAAGGAATGACGAAAACCAGGAAGTACTTACGTCCATGAAACTTGCGGTAAGAAAGGTTCGTCATCGCGTACCTCGATCGCCCAGTAACCGATAGGTATCCGTACATAGTTAAGTCCAGCTCCTGCGATCTGCGCAAAGTCCAGCTCGGTCTAGAGAGTAGTTTGAGACAAAACACTTTTATGAATAGATAATGCAGCGCGTACAATAAAGGTATCGTAATGAGTCACCAATTGATTGATTCCTCCATTGGCGGTGTCATTTCTCATAGCTTGAGACAGTGTCCATTCATCTACAGCTGGTTGCGCGTTCGACAAGTAAGGTTCGAAAAGAGCGGGTGCACTGTCAAGCGCGGAAGAATTAGCATCCAAATTCATAGCGAAGACGTGTCGTGAACTTGCATGAACTAGAAACGAATCAGGAGCTGATTGTATGAAAAAATAATGCAACATACAGGTTCTGTGTTCAGCCATCCGCCAAGGTTGACCCTAATTGTCTGATGTAAGAAAGGCTGATCCGCTTCATACGCAAGATACTTACCCTCGAATTTTATCGATGCCGTACTGAAATGTTTCATTCAAGGCTGGTGTCCAGGATTGAGCTTGCGCTCCGTCATTGAAGGGGTCGTTCTCATCCCAGTACCAAGTTCCACCAAAAGGATTGCTGTAAATGAAAGTTGTGCCGTCATCCATGGTAACGGTACTTCCATCACCTCCAGTTACCGCCACTGCCACCTTAGGGTTGCTGCTGGAACCGGTGCTTGTTGGTTTTGCGGCGGTAGAGCCCTGTGTGTTGGAATCGGAAGAGGACCTGTTACTATTGGGTCTTATGATAGCGAAATAGACGGGTATAACGACGGCCAATATCAAAAGAATGAGTGCAGCAACGATGGCAAGGATCATGATGTTGCGTTTTGATTTCGTGCGCGGGGGAGCATACGCAGCGCGCTTCTCCTCCATGAACCTGCCCTGAGATTGCCCTAGGGGAGACATAGGAAGGTCCCCTATGGAATCTGTGGGGTCATCTCTGTAGCCACCACCGTACGGAGCGTGGCTAAGCGGAGCGGCGCCAAGAGTATCGTTGAGCGCGTATACCGACGCAGTGTATTCCGAGCCAGCACCACCGGGGCTAGTATGTGTGGAAGCGAAGGAATCACGGATTTGAGGAGCGCCAGCATCATCATAAAGAGCAGCGCCTAGAAAGCGAGGCTGAGCAGCACCTATAGGGAAACCGCTTGAGTCAAGGCCGAGATCCGTTGGGTTGAGCGGAGCAGTATGAAAAGAGGGAGAGGAAGGGGAGGTAGGGTGATCGTCGCTGGTTAAGGGCAAGGGATCGTAGCTAACGTTGCCCTGGACGGTAGAGGACATGGCGAGAAAAAAAAAATGAGAGACAGGTAGAAAACTGCGGGGTATTGAGTAAAAGATGTACACGAGGTGTCAACAAGGCCGCAAATGGCCGTTCATACCTTGAAACGACAACAGCGATGGCGCTGAAGTGGGCGTCTTGTCTGTCAACGTCGTGGATGCTGGCGACGAGGAATGACAAGACGTGTCAAAAGGGAGGTTGTGGATGGCCGTATACCAAGAGAAAAAACGGAGACAAACTAATTAATATTCCAAGCCTAACTATTTTGGCATCAATTGTAAACAACCCCGAGACTCTCTAATTTAGGTCCCATCAACGTCACATGTGCGGTCAAGTGCGCCCGCCGACCCATCTGCCGCTCTGCCGTCCCTCACGGCTGGTTAAAGCCTTGCTGGGCTTGCTGTTGCTGTTGCTGCTGCTGCTGATGCTACCAGCTGGAATTAGCACACGACAAGAATATATCAGATAATCTTAGTAAAATACCTGTCGAAGCGCAGTTTGCAGTTGTTCCGTTGTGTACCCTTGAATTCCATTCGGGAGATTCGGCAGATAATAGGTCCCTCGCGCTCCTTGGTTCCCTGGTATTTGCAATGGCATGGAATGGGCAGCAATTTGTGCTTGGGCAGACGGTGGTCGGGGCGAGTTGACCACAGACGCCACAGCCGAGTTATGCGGAGGTGAAACAGATAAAGCAACATCCCGCGTTACATACGACGGAGACATCCGAGGATTTGTGGCAGGAACGGCACCATTCACGACGCCAACAACTCCATTTGCCTGAATTTGAGTCTGAGCATGAGCTAGAGCATGTTGCTGTTGCTGTTGCTGCTGCTGCTGTACTGCACGAACTTGGAGTAGATGTTGTTGGTTCAGCCGGCTCGCTTGTATGGCTGGCGTATTTGCTCTCTGTTGCTGGGAAATGTTGACTTGATTCCGTATCTGTGGCATCACTTGCACTTGTGGCGGTATGCCTGTTCCAGCTGGACGTTGCATTGCAGGTACGGGTTGTGGTTGTGGCTGTGGTTGCGGCTGTGATGGAGGTGCTTGTTGTGGAGCTGTCTGCTACATACATTCATCAATGCGAGGTCTGAAACATAAAGTGAAAAAGCATACCTGTATATTTTGGCCTTGTGCTATTCGTAATCGGCTCAATTCTTCTTGCTTCTTGCGAGTCTGCATTTCTAGCTCTTTCTCGGTTTTCACGCGACTAAGTTCGGCTGGGGTACGCTTCGGTAGTTTGCTAATCTGTGCGTGTGTTTCATGGATCCCTGGCGTCTTTCGCTGTGCTACTATTGGAAAGACGTAAAAATTTATAAGAGAGTTGAATTAGAGAAAGAAAGCGACGCACATTGGGCTTTTTGTAGAGCGTCTGCGCGCTTCTTACCAGCCTTTTTAATCGTATCCAGGACCAAAGCATGACGTCGCTTCTTTCGCGGTTCACTGCCACCAGGTATTGCCCCTGCAGTGACGCTTGAGACACTGGCACTAGCCAGTCGTTTGACGCCGCGAGTCGTCATTTGGGTAGATGCTGGCGGAGGTGTAGCCTCAACAACTGGAGTAGTTTCAGGTAATCGTCGCGTCTCTGGACCCCATTTCTCTCTCCAGCGGTCAAAGCAATCTCGAGGGGTTCGCTTGTCAGTCGAAATTGTAAGACGAGAAGCATTAAAGCATTCCGAAATGAGAGACCAGTTATTTGGATATCGATCACAATGAGACTTCAGGAGGGCATCGTCAGCGCTAGTCCAAAGATGATCAGGGCGTCGTCGAGTATCTTTGTCCTTCATAAAAGCGGATTGTAACTGGAGCGCAATCAACGATGGCCCGCTGCTGGACCGGGTGTCGAATAAGCCTATAACGAAAAAGTTGATATCATCAAAAAAGATACTTGACGTCTTGACTTACCACAGGCGCTATCATCATTTTTAACTAGAACATCAGAGTCGGGCGCGACAACGCTATCATCCAACGGTAACCACTGTCCATTTTTCCAGTTCCTTGATGGGCGAAGGGGCCCGATAAGAGTGGGTTTAGACATCATAAACTTCCCAGTGGGATAGAGCCTCGTATAAAGGATATCATCTGATCTTTTGCTGGGGTCGTCACGCTCACTTTTCTTCTCCGATTTCTTCTTCACATCCGATGCTTGTATTACTGGTGCCAGATCAAAGTCCATGATATGAAGGTCGGGGAATATGGATTCCAGTCCAGGAGTGGGAAGCGAAGCTTCCTTCGAAGCCTTGGCGGGAACATTGAGTTTTGCCATATCAAGTTCTTCTAAGTCGAGGAATAGTTTGTCACTCTCCGAGTATGCAATGATTTCACGGAATGGAGCGTAGACGTTCGATTTCCCCATTGGCTTTAAAGGTGTCGAAGAGATGTTATCAATATCACCTCCGTTAGATGATGGGGTAGGTTGAGCCGCGAGTACTGGGTCAGTTGAAGTCACTTTGAGACCAGATGTCACTTCTGACTTAATGTCGTCGACCACCATGCTGTCCTGCATCGAGTCGTTGGGCTCCAGTTTGATCAACGATGAAGAGTCGTCTGTCTCTTCAGTTTTAGGTTGAATGTCCAAAGAGTTACCCTGTTCAGGCACGTCCTTTCTATCAGCATCCTCAACCTCAAGAGCTAATGCAACCAGGGTGCTGGGTTCCAGCGCATCAGTAACGTCCTGGTCGTCCTGGTCGTCATGGTCGTCGTCGTCATCATCGTCGTCGTCATCGTCGTCATAGCCATAGTCGACACCCAAGACCGAGGTGCTTTCTGGATGGTGCGGCTCTTCGGTGTCTATTTCCATATCCATATGAGCTGTGTCTGGCTCAAAACTATGGTCATCGTCCACGGCCATTTCATGACTGGCTTGTTCATGGCTAGCCCGTCGCCAGCGTACGCAGATGCCCTTCGCCCAACGAACTTCCGTCGAACCAGCAGCATGCCAATCGAGGACGTCAGTAGAGATGTTATATGCTAGGGCAAGCTTCCACTTGCGCTCCTCGCGAAAATCAACTCGCATCCATTTCTAGAGCATCGTGAATACAATTCTCGCATTGCATGTTCATAGAACTTGCCATCTCCTCCAGAAGGTGGTCCCAGTGTGTCTTCGTAACTCCGCCTATGGTTCTCTGCTTCTTGGGCTGTCGAAAGCTCCAACGACCTTCTCGCTTTAGCAGTTCTATCCTATCAATGGCTCGAATGAGACGTAACTCCGACATAGCAACCTTGAGCAGTGTAAGGCAATAAAAATAGCATATAAATCAAACATACCGTCCATTCTCGTGTCGTCAGGCATTTAGATGCACGAGACACCTTCTTCCAGACAGGGTTTGCGCTCAGAGTAGCAGCCCACTTATTCAAACCTAACGATGTCCAGTCGTCTTTCCTCCCCTCTTTGCTGCTACTATCGCGCTCTTTCTCTTTTTTGCGTTTGAGTGCTTTGAACTTCTTTAAATCGGGATTGATGGACTTTAGAGAAGGAAGAGTGAAGTCTGGTTGGAATTGATATTGGCGTTGGGATGGCTCTTTCGGCTTCGAGAGGATGGGTTGTGGAGTTGGGGGGTCAGGGAAGATATAACCTGGTTCAGACACTGAAGATAAATGGTCGGAAACGATGACAATCGGTTTCTTCGGCGACACTGGAGCTAATTGGAGGGTTTCGTTAAGTGCACTAGGCGGTAATGTAACAGGATTCCCAGAAGGTGGTAAAGCATCAGATCCATTAACCTCGACTTGTGGAATTGAAGCGGGAGGTAAAAGGGGAGTTGCTTGAGCTACAGCAATTAACTCTGGCCGAATATGATTTGTTGGGATAGATGGAATGGGAGATGCCTTGAAAAGGTCGAGTTCGTCGTCGTCATTGTCATCTGTTTCTTGTCTCGGAGGTGCTTCAGGTGTGGAAGAGTCAACCATGGTAACATCTGTATCGACATTTTTCGGTACGGAAGTCCCGTTCGAAAGGTCAAGCGTAGAAACAGGATGAGACTCCGTCGTGGCGTCGCGCGTCTGACGAAAACGCGTCTGTTTAGCGATGGCCGATGCTTGTTGTGGCGAGGAGACATTGAGATGAGTCTCGCTGTCATCTAAATTGCGTATGCTTCCTGTTTCAACACTTGCAACCATGAGCATGCTAAGCAGAAAAGGTGAATGTATGGCATACTCGTCCTCTGACATCTTGAATCGTCGGAGAAATTTCTTCAAATCCTCTCTATCTTCATCATCATATACTAGAACTTGGCTGAAGTTACTCCTGCGACGCATCATCTGGTGCATCTCTTGGAGTAAAACGTTACGGCGTTGTGAGATTGCTCTAAAGGAAGGTTTGTTAATGAACAAATGTCAACAGGAACGAAGTATTGCGTACGCAAGATTTGCCACACTCTCTTCGACAAATCCTTGCATATGTTTGGATTGCATCTTCAGTGTTGGGGCGAGAATCAGCGGCACTCTTTAGCGTCCTAGGGGTCCTTTCTTTCGTTGGCTTGCCTATTCTGGTGAAGAGGATCATGATCATGTGATCATAGCCAAATATTACCAAATACTCCCCTTCTATAAAAACTGCACAAAGTCGGCCAAAAAAACTTCGTGCAGTTCTGTCTCGTCTTCTTCGTTCCATACTCTTTCGACGCCTGCGCCTTTTGTTTGCATTGTGAGTAGAGTTTCGTCTCACTTTCCAAGATGACTACATTCTCTTCCCCGTCCTACACGACCTTGACGAGTGATAGAGCTGATCTGTTCGCAACGGATCTGCATTCTTCGGAGTGCTTTGTACTTGCCAGTACCTTTTCGACTGACCCTTTACCAACAATTTTCTCATTTTCGTTGTGCTCACTGTTTCTCCCCCAGATAACTTCTATTCATTCACCTCTCGTTTTTCTTTTGTCTTCTGGTGAGTATTTCGAGTCGCACTGCGGACAGTATCGTCTGTCCTATGATGAATTTTTCCTACATTCGCAGCTTCCACTTTAGCGCCCTCCGGTAACGGGGTACTCCCCCAATGCAGAACATCTATATTCCCCTCCTTGTGTGCTGAACCCAAAAGGCACGCAGGACGTGGGCCGCCTCATGGTGCGCTGGATGGGAAGCGGGGGTTGGTGCGATGCGGGTTGAATAACCTTCCTTGGATGTCTGATCCTTTTCTGTCCTCAGTTGTTGTGCTTCAGCATTGCTAATATGTGTTTTAGGTTTCTTGTTTGTTACATCTTTAACATTGTAGAATATCCATTTATGAAAATTTGCTATGATTATCAATGTGTGAATGATTTTTGTCACCTGGACCTAAACCACTGAAAAATAAGCTACATTTAGGACAGGCTCCTAGAACCAGCCGCTCGAACCGCGCTTTTTGCACTGTAGTATGGCGAGTGGGCATTAGGAATAAAATAAAACATTTGCAAATGATGAAAAACATATACAATCAAAACTAAGGGCTCAATAGCGCGGTTGAGCGGCTGGCATCTTTCGTCGTCGGGCATGTCGGTGATCTCAATAAACCCTACGATGGGTCTTAAAAAAGTCCTCGCTTAACTTTCGCAACAATAAAAATAAGCCTAAAATGAATGCCTCCATTTAGAAATAGTGACAAGATATTACAACGAGTCCTCATCTCTCCCCCTGGGTGCCGTCAATGCATGCGTCGCCAATGGAGCATCCAAGAGATTCGCGACCTCGTGGAACAAAGGTTCGGTAAGCGCCCGTGCTGGTTCCAGATCAAAGTTGCGCTCGCCCTCCGTAGTGGCAAGGATGTCGTTGGGTGCGCAGCCACAGGAGCTGGGAAAGACACTCTCGTTTTGGATTACGTTGCTGATGGCGCTGGCTGAAGGAGAAGAGAAAATGATCTTCGTGGTGACCCCGTTGAATCTCCTGGGAAAACAGAACGCGACGACGCTCGAAAAAGCGGGGTTGAGGGCAATTGCAGTGAGCGGTGACAATGCAAATACCACAGTATACAAGGCACGTTAGTTTCATATTTACATGGTGAAGAAGCACACTTACCGTGGTTGCAGGACATTGAGAATGGGGAATACCATGCCGTGATAATTAATCCCGAGCTCCTCATGGGCAACGACCACGTCTCGAGGCTTTCCAGCCGACTATCTTCGTTCGTGAGGCTCTGTAGGATGTCTGACACGCTGGTCATTTTAGAGTGTATGTTATCGATTGTTCTTTGTTACAGTTAAGCATTTGTGAAATGTGACAAGCGATATACCCAATATAGCAACGTATTATTCCTGATACATTTGTTAAGCGAGGACTTTTTTATGACCCATCATAAGTTTTATTGAGATCACCGACATGCCCGACGACGAAAGATGCCAGCCGCTCAACCGCGCTATTGAGCCCTTAGTTTTGATTGTATATGTTTCTCATCATTTGTAAATGTTTTTATTGATGATACCCTCTCGCCATACTACTGCGAAAAGCGCGGTTCGAGCGGCTGGTTCTAGGAGCCTGCATTTAGGATGCAAAACTGCTTATGCCTTCTTGCAACGACCTTCCTGCCCCCGCGTCGCTGCGTCGAAATGTGCCAGCATTTCCTAACAGGTCTGCTTGCGCATCGGAAGGATAAGGTCGAGAGGTCAATACAGGTTGCACGGGCCTCATGTACTCCACGTCGAGGTCTTCCAATATTTGCTTCAAATTGCGCATAAACAAGTTGCGGCGAGACCATCGTCCACCCCAATCCTGCCAATTTGGACGGTCTGAGAGAAGGTGATAAGCGGAATGAGATTATGGAATAATACAGTACTTGCGTTCCATGGCGACTATAAGAGAGATCGCATTCTGGTATTCCATTTTGTCGATATTGAGAGCACAACCTGACCATTCGCGGTTGTTAGCCGCAACATAGGCATTTATTCGCGTTTTGATCTGTTCAATCGTGTCCAGGGGCGTGTTGTAAGAGATGGTGAGAGTAGTGGATTCCCACCTAGACAGCCTTAAATAACATGATCCTGCAAAACGCCTTGAAATACTCACATAGATTTACTTCGACGCATGTTGTGGACCAGCTTCGTACTTGAAAGAAGAGCGTTGGGCGCAATTATTTCCTGACCATCCGTTCGACGGAAGGTTGTAGAGAATAGGCCGAACTCGCGAACATACAAGAACTGTGTGGTTTTGAGTTGAATAGATTCAAACTTCAATATTTATGAAGTACTTACTTGATCGTCAATCATAACCAGGTCACCAACATCAAACACATGAGTAGAGAAAATGAATATCAATGATTCAAAAAGGGTTTGAGCAGAATGTCCAAAGATGAAAGAGAATCCCAGAATTATGGTTGCAAGGGGCACGAGCGACGAGAGTGTGTCCGTCCGACTAAAGACAAGGAGACACACGAAGATGATTACAATCAAGGCGATGGCTAGGAGGACAGCGTCCAGTTTAGCCACAACAGAGTCGACGTCCTGCAGTTTATTTGAGCACTCTTCAAATCAAGAAAGAGGTAATGGGTGACCTTCAGACTTGCCGCCAGCGACTTGCGCTCCCGATATATCCTTTGGACAGCTTCTCGCATTTCTCTTTTCGAGATGTCACCGTTTCCATCCTTATCAAAGACAGAAAAGGCTTCGTGCTATGAGCAGCTGCTGTGAACCGCGCACGAATCACACAAACTGCTGACTTACCGCCTCCACAGTGGACCGGAAATAAGGATAAAAATCTGCGATTATGCTTGAGCTTTCAAATGCAGTAAAAGAGCCGAGATTGCCAAACCTTCTACAACTAAATGCGATCGTGCTGGATTTACGTCGCTGAGCGTGCTGAATAACTTCCTGGCAAGCCGTCTAGCAGAATGAAGGCCGCCAATCTGCCCTTCTTTATTGAACCTAGAAGACTTCAGAGCCACTGCACCAATAGCACCTCCAACCTTCAAAAGCTTTTAGGACTGTAATAAACAGGAATATCAAATGAAACGAACTTGATCAACGATGATGCTGGTCATAGCCTTGTTTTTGGGTCGGCGCTTGTTTTTTGCGTCCATTGTGTTCTCATCGTTGACAGGGAATCCCTCACGGCTGCTCTGGCCAGACTTGTGACCACGAATAGCTGGATTGGACAAATCGACGGATGCAGATGGGCTTTTAAGGCCGCGCTTTGCATACAGCGTTTTCTTGCTAGGAATAAATTGGGCATTTGAAAGTCGATCTAATGCTCTGAGACCCAAACGGTTTTCTGCGATTCGCTCCGCCAGAGCCTTTTGATGGAAATTGATGGCGACAAAGTGCAGGAATAGTTTTTCGGCGAGAAGGATTATACTCGCCGTAAATAAGGCCTAGCAAATAATTTATCTCGCAATCCGAACACCTGAATGACCGTACATACCTGCATTACACGGTTGATGATGACCCAATAGCTTCCAGGAGGATTGTAAACGGTGCGGATGACTGATAAGCTTATCCAAGCCCATGATACATCCAAGGTCAATTTCAGCCAGCCAGAAACAGCCATGACAAGCTAATAAAAAAATTCAGTGCAAGGTCCATGAGATCCAGAAATGAAACATGCCTCTATTTGTAATTTGAGCCGCTCTACTTGACCTCCCAGGAGGTTGACGAAAGCAAGAACTACCCAAGGGATAGCGTCGACGAGTAGATAGGTGCCACATCCCGCTGCCCATATAATAGCGAGCCACACAGACCAAACGCGAACTTGTGCGGAGACAGGGTTTCCTTTGAAGCGTAGATTGACTACGATGAATGGAGCAATTAAAATGGCTGCAACGATTACGCCGAGCAAAAGGACTCGGATAGCTCTGGACAGCTTCATAAAAGCTAACCACAGGGCTCTACCGCGTTTGGCTTTGACCTGTTCCTTTTGTTCCTTGGGCGCTTTGAAATCCTCATCGTCGTCCCAGTCAAATTCGTCAGATGAGTTTGTAGCAGTGTCAGTACCAGAAGGATGGGGTGTGTCCAGCAGCTCTAAGCTGATATCGATGTCTTCAGCAACGAGGCTGGATGGACGGGCCTTGTCACTGCGGTTGGCCATGGTGGAGTCAGGCCTTCTTGCAGTGGAGCAAGGTTACGATAAAATAAATAATAAACTCTTTGGAGACCTGCGCAAAGAAGTTGCCGGCACGATCATCTATAAAAAGTTTGTTCCGCGTCATTCAGGGTTGTCAAAAGTTGGTCTCGCTTTGGAATTCAAGCTCAAGCTTTACTCGTAAGCTCTTTCATAGTCCTAATGGCCCTCAGCCTTCTTCGGCGGACAGGACCTTCAATTCGTCCAGCTTATATCCCCTCTGCGAGTCGTTTGGCGTCGTCGAAGCGGGATCTCCAGCCTAAACCCGCACCCGTCATCAAACCGACTGCTCCAAGTCCCGTCGCGCAGTTCAATTTCAATCCTTGGTCCCAGCATTTTTCTGGCTCCTGGAAAGCAAGAGCTCTCTTCCAGTCTGCTGTATACGCTTTCGGTATACTTGTTGCAGCGAAAGTGTTTGATTCGTACCTCTACGTAAGTGAACACTCATCACAACATCGCAAGCAGTCTCTTACAGTTCACTCAGCCAGAAGACAACGAAAAATCTCCGAGATATGCATCTAGGAAGGAAGCCAAACTCGCCATAGATGAATTACATGCTGCCTTTCCGGCTCCAAATGACGTTTCTACAGACCCGGACACTTTAAGGACATATGGGTTTTCTGAAAACTCGTATCATCCAGCCTCCCCTCATACCGTCGTTGTCAGTTATTTCATACCTTCTGTCATGTTCTTTGTTCTTATTTAGCCTTCCAGGTTCGACCCAAGTCTACTGACGATGTCGTCAAAGTCGTAAATATCTCTCGTAAATATAGGATGCCTATTACACCCTACAGTGGTGCAACAAGTCTCGAGGGTCATACTTCCGGAGTGCGAGCTCACGTTTCCTGTTCAACAGTTACGTTCTCATTTGATTTGTTCAGTTCCCCTCGGGCAGCATCTGCTTGGACATGTCAGGAATGGATCAGATCCTTGAAATTCATGGTATCTATCGCCTGCTTTGATTATCTACGCATATTTTTAATGCTGGTTTCCCTGCAGAGTCTGATTCAGACTTGGTCTGTCAAGCGGGCACTCGATGGGAGGACATCAACATGGCGTTGAAGAATAAGGGGATCCCTCTATTCTTTCCTGTGAGTTCTTGTTTTCGTAATTAATATTATTCCTGAGTTCTTTAGTTAGATCCAGGACCTGGTGCTGTGGGTGTTTTCAACGGATGTAACCAATCTCTGCCTACATTTCGTTCCAGACAATAGGTGGAATGATAGGCACTGGATGTAGCGGAAGTTAGTTCGCACACAAGCTCATTGTGTTCGCCTCCTGATTCTGCCTTCGTGTAGCCAATGCGGTTCGCTACGGGACTGCTCGGGCGGAGTGGTTCCTAAATCTTGTAGGCCGGTGAATGTTACAACATTAAGTGAAACTGATCCAATCTTGTCAGACTGCCGTCCTTCCGAATGGTGAGGTTATCAAGACACGTAGCAGAGCCAGAAAATCAGCGGCGGGATTTGACACCACGAAATTATTCATCGGGGCTGAAGGGACGCTGGGTATTGTCACGGAGGGTAAGCTTCGCCGACCTTTTATCCGCGATCTCACCTCCATCTCCTGTCCCCAGTAACACTCCGGCTTGCTCCTGTGGTGCCTACGAAGGTGGCAATGGCCCAATTTCCTGACGTTGAACATGCCGTCAGTGCAGTTCAAGAGATACTTAACACTCCAAACGGTCCTCACATCCGTAAGTTTCATGAACGGGTTATCGACATGCCATGTTCATCTCCTGAAAGAATGTGTCGAACTACTTGATGACCACAGTAAGGCATCTTTACTTGACTATATTGTTAACCTTCTGTACTAACTAAATGCTCAGTGATGAAGGCTATTAACAATGCAGGACTGGTCGATAGCCCTTATCCGGTGGAAGATACTTTGTTCTTCAAGATTCAAGGCGATCCTTTGTCTATTCAAAACACATCTAAAACCGTGCAAGCCATTGTCAAAAAGCACGGCAGCAGTCGGTTTGAATTTGCATCTACGGAACAAGAAGCTGAAGACCTATGGCAAAATCGCAAATACGCTCTTATGTCAACTTTAGCAGCAAACCCAGGGATGCGTTGCTGGACGACTGACGTCTGGTATCCCTTTGCACCTATCTAGCCAATCAATCATCTAACGCGTTTCTAGTGTGCCTGTGTCACGTTTACCTCAGCTGGTCTACGAAACCAAAAAAGACCTTGCGGATTCCAAACTCACTAGTACAATTGTTGGTCATGTTGGCGATGGAAATTTCCACGCGTTGATTCTCTTTCGAGACGACGATGAATTAAAATCTGTCAGTGACGCTGTCCATCGTCTTGTTCACAGGGCCATTGCACTGGACGGAACTTGTAAGTCTGTTGCCACATCGATTCCACCTCGTTTGAGAATTTCATCCTTGCAGGCACTGGAGAACACGGCGTCGGTGTAGGAAAAAAGGAATATCTGACTGACGAGTTAGGAGAAGGCACTGTTGAGCTCATGAGAGTGATTAAACGTGCAATAGATCCATTTGATCTTATGAACCCAGGCAAGGTAATAGAGCAAGTCTTATTGTTATTCGACTCAGCCTGACTGCCAACATATAGCTCTATCCAGCAAGGACAGGAACCAAGACGGAAGGGCCTTCCACCAAGCCTTAGATGCATCGAAAACAAATTTCCACTTTCAAGTATCTGTTACTAAGAAAAGGGACCTGTCGACTTGGAAAACGATACTTATACTACGCTCGAGGAAGTAAGCTTGGATGCACTGCACTTATGCGTCCGCCTGGCAAACACCGGCGCTTATCCAGCGGGCGTGAACTCTTCTTTGAACAATTTGTAGAACATTGACTAACTACATGTAATTCCAATATACGGAGTTCCAAGACCAGCCTACACTGAGCAACAATACTAAATCATATTTCCATCGGCCTGAATGCCTGAATCATTGACCCAACTACATGCACGTAATTCCAATATACGAAGTTCATAAGACCAGCCTACACTTAGCAGCGATACGATATCATATTTCCATCGGCCTGAATGCCTGAATCGTCTCCATAACCTCTCGCACCTCACATTCTCTCAATACCGCCATCTCCTTCACTACCACAAGTTCTTTTTCCAATTCTTTCGTAGTCATCGTGCGAACAGTTCCGTCTGAATTTTCCACGAAACCGATGTGGTCAAACCGGCGTAGAGTATGGCCAGCGCGGGGAAGGAACGCACGCCGATCCCAGCCATTATCGTTGAAAGAGAGAACAGCCCTGACAGCAGCAGTATTGATGTCACGGTGTAACTCTTCCAACTTCGACAGTTGGACCTCCATCCATCGTGCTCGACGTTCGAGAGCGAGAGTCAATGCAGCTACCTCGTCCTCCTTCCCATGTCCATCATCACCGCCATCGTCAAGGAAATCGTCACCCTTGAGCATATCACGTAGGACACCATCGAAAGACGAACTATCATCCCAGGTAGTCCGAGGGAGAAGGCGCAGAAGGTCGGAGATCGTCTGCGTTAAAGTCTCTAACAACTGTTGGAAAGATGATACGGCATTATCGATGGACCCCGATGGCATATTGTTCGCGAACGATCCACCGCCAACAGACAGCGCTGATAATGCATGCACCAAGGGACCATACTCCAACGGAACAGTAGCGGCAGGACTGAGTCGATGACTATCAAAGAATGGATGGTTGGGGAGGTCCATTGCAGGATTTGAAATGTCAATTTGTTCTAGGAGATCCTCAACTGGAGTTGGCGTGTTACGATCTAGAGAGTGAGAACGCGAATTATTTGCACTTGAATCGGTAGTGGGCGCCAGAGGGGCTTCAGAAGTGGAAACGGATGGGATGGTGGCACTATCGTCTGCAATCGGGCTTTCTTCCTTGGGAACCTTGGTCGACTTCACGGCGGGCTTATTCTTCTTCGGTTTTTTAGACAGTAGTGGTAGCTGCGCCTCCGGCGGCACCGCAGTAACAGCAGGTTTAGGGGCAACGTTCTGACGAGATGGTTTTGATTGCTGGTCCAGACGTTTGTCTTCCATCTGTTTCTTCTTCATCTGTGCATCCTTCTCCTTCTGGCGCTCCTTCCCAGCCTGGATCGCCCTTTCTTTTGCGAGACGTTCACTCTCCTCCTTCGCTTTTGCCATCCTCTCGCGTTCAGCTTGCTCTTTAGATGCCTTCTCTTGTGCTTTTATCGCCAGAGCCTTCTCTTTCTCAGCCAAGGCTTTCTCCTTCTCTAATTGTTTTTCCAAAGCCAACTTCGCCCGCTCAGCTGCCCGGATGGCAGCTTTTTCCTGAGCTAATCGTTGTCGCTCTGCGGCTTTCTCCGCAGCCGCTGCCTTTTTAGCCGCCTTGCGCTCGGCCTTCTCGCGGGCCTTGTCATCTAGTTGAACTGCAGAATCTTCTGGCGGTATCGATTCTTCATGAGGGCTGGTTTCCACAGGACTGGCAGTTAGCGCGGGAAAGTCGATGGAGGAAAGAGCCAAAGAGAGGGACGGAGAGGCTGTCGTTGAGACTACAGCGCCCGTAATAAAATAAATCAGCGTCGGAGTAGACGTGAACACCATGCGAAGGGGAGGGGGAATTCATTGATGGTAAGGGATGTCTGAGGTTGCGAGTCGAGAAAGTCCATGCACAAGGGGGAAACGAGATAAGGACCGCGCATTCAACGATGCATCAATGCCGGTAATGGATTTTCCGCACTGGGAAAGCACGGGACTTGGTACACTGGCCTCCCTCCCCTCAAAACAAAGGAAATGGTGCTTACCATGTGGTGATCCATTCCCATCCATCCCGTTCATCCCGTTGGTTAAAACGCCCAAACCGAGGTTTGTATTTGAGTGTGGGAATGAAAGTCCTGGTGGAGGTCCATAAGGCATTTGATTGAATGCGGGCTCCTGGGCACTCGACGCCAAACGAGCAGACATTATAGCAGGGTCTTGGAAATGAGAAGAGTTTGGTTTGAGTCCCGGAGGATGTGAATCTGGGAAAGTTTGCTCGGGTGAGCACAAGAATAAATAAGAGAAATAGCCACCTTACCAGCAGTTATGCCATGATGGGACTGTGCACGTTCTCGACTGGACTGAATCAGATCTCGAAGTTGTGCTTCACTCACGCCAGATTCGAAAGGTGGAAGATGATTGCGAGAATGCGGGCCTGAAGGATGATGAGCGAACGACGCGCTTGCGGTCTGGGCGAACCCATAGTCTCGGCCATTAGACCACTGAGGTCGTCCAAAGCCTTGTAATAAAGGATCAGAGGGAGGATAAAACGAGTGGTTTTCGCCGTTCCCATTATTGAGTGGCGATGCGCCATGAAGCGGGGACGAGGTTGCTGTAGAGCTCTGCTTCCCCCGAGCAAAACCGAAACGGGACACTTTCCTGCTGGATTCGTCGTCGAGGGGAGAGTACTGCGGTTGTCTGATGGGGGCGGCAGACGCTGTTGAAACATCCTCCCCTGCATCGGCAAACGGATTGAAAGATCCCATGTAGCCAGAACTGGAGGACTGACTGTCATGTCCAGCGGCAGAGGATGATCTCGTAGTATGTGCCTCATACATAGGTCGATTAGCATGGGGGTATGGTAGTCCAGGAGGGGCAACAAGCGACGCTTGCGCAACCGGGGTGCGGAGGGCCGGGAATGCATCCAGATATGAGCCACGGAAGGGGGTAGTGTCATCCATTTCGAATTCAGGCAAAGGGGGAAGGTTGTCTGAATCGACTCCAGCGAGCTTAGGATCCAGATTAAAGCTAAAGCCACCATCGTCCCCGCCAGCCAAAGTTTGCAGAGTCCTATCGAAATCTGGGAAGGGGCTGACCCCAGCCATAGCAGGTAGAGCTGATTCTCGGCGAGCCTTGACGTCGTCAAGGAGGGCCCGAGCTGCAGTCGACATTTGATACGAAGATTGTGAGGATAAAATAGGTGTTTGTGAGGGTGCGATGTCGAATTGGCGGTTGGGAATGGGTATGCCAGGCGGAGCAGGAAGACCTGGAGGCACCATAGGAAGGCCAGGTGGTAGTGAGGGCGGTGCTTGTGAAGAATCTGTTGATCCAGGTCGAGGTGCAGGAGAGGGTGACGCAACGCTGGGTGGTTTGGACTCAGGTTCATCAGTTCGTACAGAAGAGACAGGAGAGTGAGATGGTGCTGGGGGTGCTGCAACAGGCTCTGCAACGGGCTCTGCAACAGACTCCTTTTTGACTCGGGTCTTTACATCCTTTACGTCTGGAGAAGTGACTCGAGGAGGAGGAACAGATGGGGGAGTTGTGGGACGGGATGATGCTTGACTACCTGGCTTCGTAGTCGTCTTTGATTCCTGAGTGGTCCGTGTCGTTGTTGAAGTGGTACGAGTCTCGCTAATAGGAACATTACGAGGCTGGGATTGCCGCACAACTCCACCCCGCCTATGTTGACGGGCTGCGGGCCCGGTCGCGTGATTGGTAGTGGTTGTACTAGGTGTTGTTGTAAGATTAGGTGGCTTCTGTGCCCAGGAGGCTGCGCGTGGAAGACCAGCTGTAGAGTATATATGAGCGTGAAGAAGGATATGAGCATCAGAGGCCTCACCATCAGGTTCATCGCCCTTTTTGTAAGTAACGACAGTGGTCCTGGTTCTACTTTCTGTAGTCTTCATAGTATGTTTCCTGGTTAACGGAAAGTATAAGACACGGAAACAGCCCGAGAAAGTATTACGCACAGGGTTGTCAAATCCTCTTTAGTGAAGCAATCCTTTTCATCACCCCATTCATGAAGATTCATGCAACTGTGATCACCACAAGAGACTCCGCGCAAGAAAGTCATACAGTACTTAGTAGTGCCATAGCTAGCGCGCATAACATCACCCCTTGCTCCGCCAGTCGAAGGAGCCCCGTCAACAGCGGCAATTGCACGAGCAGCATCTTCTCGCCTATAGTATGTGATGTATAAACCAACTACGGGATCCCCGCCACCAGAGGGTGTTCGCTTGACCAATATGATCTTGGTTATCTTGCCGTATTGGCCGAAATAGTCATTGGATCGAAGGGTAGGGATCAGCTGGAGAAAGAAAAATCAGTCTTGTTGTATTTATTAATGACCCTCTACAGCAGACGCACCTCTTCTTTCGCAAATCGAGGGCCGATGCCGACAACGTAAACAACATTGCGCTGCACCACACGAACATTGGCAAGGTGTCGTCTGCCTAGAGTCTCGAGCTCCTTGCGCTCACGTTCTCGTTGCTTCTTTTGCTGAGTGAGACGCTTATGGCTAGTAATGAGGAAGAGGGGAAATGAACAAATCTGCAAAGCGAGAGATTGAAAAAGAGAGACGTACTCTTGTGTTGGGATTGCCTTGAATTCTACAGCTTCATCGGTGTAGACGCGCCGACAGGCGGGGCATCGTTTGTTGAGATTCACCTTGATATGATGCCAGCAAAATCGGCAGATCTATGGAAGACTTGTATCAGAAATTTGCTCGTATGAAGAGGGTTACAATCGTACTTGGTAGCCACAAATGCAAGGCTTAAAATTGAGGTCGGATATATCCATTTCCTCCAAGCATAAAGGGCACTCCGCGTCTTCCTGAATTTTTTTTGAGAAAAAAATCGTATCAAAATCGATGTGAGGATTATAGAAGTATTCTTACCGCTTCATCGTCGCTCCAATACGCGTCTTGAACGCCAGCCAGAACATGCGATTTGGATTGGGGAACAGAAAAACCGGCATGAACGACAGGCGCCGGTAGAGAGTGGTGCGGATGAAGTCTGGTCGTCGCCATTGTCAAGGAATATGTGCAGAAAAAGGAATTTTTTGGGAGGTGTGAATCGTTGTTGTCGAAGAGAAGGGACCTTGGAACGTCAATGAGGCAAAGCAACGGGCTATTTGTTTCTCACGTTGCACTTGTTTGTACACAACAACCCCTTCAAGCCTCAAAGCGCCTTCACCCCTTATTGTCACAAGTGTCTCTGGCTGACGCTCGTGAGAGATGTTGAGGAACAATTAGTCTACTTGCGTCTGTCTAATTTCAGAATTTCTCAAGGAGAAAAAAAAAGCAAAGATCTATAGATTTCAGGGTGATCGATATCATTCTTGATAACCACGTGTCCAAGATCGAGAGTCATGAACTTTGGGGCTTTGAAGAGATCGAAAATCCTCTGTATCCTCAACCGACTACAATGGCTGAAGCTAGCCAAGTTACGACGAACCTGGCATCCGTCAGTCTTGCCGAGTACGTGATATCCATCTTCTCGTTGACATATTCCCTGATATTCCATCTCATCTCATCTCTACATCAGTTCTACCCCAGCCCCTGCCACAGCTCAGACGAATGCTGCAAACGCCTCTACTGATCAGGTAGTCACCCCGTGGGACGTCCAAGGCTCTGTTTCAGCCGATGGCAAACAACAAGCGATTGACTACGACAAACTCATTGATCAATTCGGCACACGCAGAGTAGACGACGCATTGCTTGCTCGTTTCGAAAGGCTTACTGGCCAGCGCCCTCATGTATTCCTACGCAGAGGAATGTTTTTCTCGCACAGGTAACGTCTGCGATTTCAACATTGCGTTGTAGCGATGAGTTGAACCTTTTCCCAGAGAATTTGACAAAATCCTAGATCGTTTCGAACAGGGAAAACCCTTTTTCTTGTACACAGGGCGCGGTCCTAGCAGTGACAGCATGCATCTCGGACACATGGTTCCTTTTGTCTTTACAAAGTAAGCTGTCAATAACCATAGCACCGAAATCCTAGAACTAATCGCCGTAGATGGTTGCAGGATGTTTTTGGCGTCCCATTAGTGATCCAACTGACTGGTAAGATACCTGCTTTATCCATGCCTTGAGGGTTAGGATTTACGCGCCCTACTTGCAGACGACGAGAAATTCCTGTTCAAGCACGAGCTCAAAGTCGAACAGACGAAAGGTTTCGCGCGTCAGAATGCTCGTGATATCATCGCCGTTGGATTCGACCCCAAGAAAACCTTTATCTTCAGCAACTACGATTACATGGGCGGAGCATTCTACGAAAACGTCTCCAAAATCTCTCGTCAAATCACCTACAGCCAGGCCAAAGCAACATTCGGATTCAGCGAATCGTAAGTTTTCTTCTGAATAAAAATCCATCTCCACTCTTTCTTACTCCCACATCGCATCTACTAGAGATAACATCGGCAAGATTCACTTCGCGGCGATACAAGCAGCGCCCTCGTTCTCCAACTCCTTCCCCCAAATCTTCGGTACCGCGACGAGTTCTCCCTGCCTTATACCCTGCGCCATCGACCAGGACCCGTACTTCCGCCTCACGCGCGATGTCGCCCAGAAGCTCAAGTACCAAAAGCCCACTCTGCTCCACGCGAAATTCTTCCCTGCGCTCCAGGGCCCCCAGACCAAAATGAGCGCCAGCGACCCAAATAGCAGCATCTATATGAGCGACAAGGCAGCACAAATCAAAAACAAGATTAATAGACACGGATTTTCTGGTGGACAGGAGACCGAAGAAGAACATAGACGTCTTGGAGGTGACACCGATGTTGACGTGAGCTACCAATACCTCACCTTCTTTTTGGACGACGATGAAGAACTAGAACGACTTGGAAAGGTCAGGCCGCCACGCATACCTCCAGTCTACTTACCATGAGACTGACACAAATGTAACCGATAGGAATATCGGGCAGGAACCCTACTCACTGGACAGCTCAAAGCAAAATGCATAGAAGTCCTTCAGAAATTCGTTGGCGATTTCCAAGAGGTAAAGAATCCCTGTCATCACGAAATCTCATGTCGCTTATTCATTTCTGCGCATCAGCGAAAAGCCAAGGTCACCGAGGCAGAAATCAACTTGTTCATGGACGGCACGCGTGCTATTGAGCCAACGATGGCGAAACCTGTGGCTCCGCCAGCGCCAGCAGCGTAATCGGCGTGTCTGCCATTCACGCCGAGGCTAACAAGTGTTCTCGCCATGTGTATGTAGTGTAAATCGTGTAACAGGCGTATCTATTCTAAATATCCGAGGTGTACCGTCTCATTCATGAACTCACGCACAAGTACTATCACGCAGACCCAAGCGGTCCAGAAGTCGATCCATCCTTTCTGCTTGTCCAGTCAAAGAGTCTGTTGGGGTTCAGGTTACCACCTTCCCAATTATCAATAGCATCAAGCGCTGCCGTGCCCCAATCGTACTCCTCATGCTGGCTGGCGTCGGCCGGGCCGTCGACGAAAAGGATGAGTTTCCGGTTGGCGGGATTTATGTATCCTTCTTTGATACCGTTTTCGAGTAGCTGGCGGAGAGGGTCGTAGAAAGAGAGGACGTTCAAGAGTACGACGGCTAGGAAGAGAAGGAGAGGGAATCAGTACCGTCGAGAGATGGATTGTAGTGAAGTCGGAATTCACGTTTTTTGTGAATACCGAGTTGGGACCATGTGGCGACCTCGAATACCTAAGACGATAATCAACTTCGACCGCGAATGATCAACAATATAACTGTATTACCTCTTCAAAAGTCCCTAACCCACCTGGGAGGCCAATGAACGCCCCCGAGCGGCTTGCCATCTCCACCTTCCGCTCATGCATGGAATCCACCACGATCTAGTAGGTCAAACCCCAATCTCAGTGTTCTAGAATTCACAAAGTCTCTGGACGCTTATCTTACAGTTTGCATCTACCAAAAAAACAGACATAAGAGATTAGATCTTTGCGCCACCGCACGAGGGCGATCTAGACTTCATTTAAGCTTAAATCACGTACCTTGGGCGCTTCCGACTCTCCCAGCACGACCCGACTGGCCTGCGCACCGGTACTCTTATCCCGCTCACCGCCTCCAGCGAGTATAGCATGCGGTATGACGCCCGTGGCTTCCCCTCCACCACCCAACACAGCCTGAGAGACGACACCCATCAAACCCGCCATACCGCCTCCATAGACCAAGGGGCGGTTCTGCGCTGCCAGAGCCCGCCCGACGGCTGATGAGTGTACAAAAAGCCAGGTTCAATGATGACAAGTTATTACGCGTGTATATGTGTGAAGTGACGCACATAGAGCTGCGTTTGAGTGCGCCTGTTGTTTGCCGATGGAGGAGCCACAGTAGACTGCGATTGCTCTGGTACCGGATTGAGCTACAGACGCCATGATGGTTATTGGATGTAGATTTGAAGGTGAATACTGAATATCTATGTACCCGCGTTCGAATTATGACTCGACATGTGCATCCCTTCGGCCCGAAACATTCTGTGTTGAGGGCTACTAGATCAGAATTGCAGCTATCGATGATCATCTCCGCGCGCGAATTCGAAGATTGTAGAAAAGAAACATAGGATTCTGTATTCTGTCGACAAACCCTCAACGGTCCAAGTGAATAAGAAATGCGAGGACAGATTTTATTTTAAGACGTCATAAAGGCCTTGGCGCCAAATGCAGTAACAAGACCCAGAGCTTAATGACCGGGGGACCACTTTGTAAGTGTTCAATTCATAGGGTCCTGTATTCTGTATATTCCGTACATTTCAGGTCAAAAAACATCTACCGTTTCCTAATAGGCCCCCTGGGACGCGCAAAGGGTTTCTTTTCATCTGCTTCTCCAAGTTTCTTCTGGTCGTCACCCTGCCCCGCCCCCGCATCCAAACCCAACTCGGACTTTAAATGCGCCTCGTCCAATTCCTTGGGATCAGAGGTCTCGATTTTGCGAGAAGCGATATGCGCGGAAGGGGACGCGTCGAGGATGAGGGACTTGGCAGCTTGGAACGTGGAAGAGACGCCGGAGGAGTACACCATCCTGTCCTTGATGGGGGAGTCCGAAGGGCAAGAATAGATGAACACTAGATACATAGATGAGATGGAGGATTGGCTTGTATGAGATTGATTGATTTACCAATTTCACGCCTCGGAGGATCGCTATGTTGGTGAGGCCATGCAAACAAGGCGTAGCATGGCTGGGCCGGAGGAAGGAGGGTCGCGAGAGTCTGTATAGTTGCATCGGAAGTGGACGCGGTGTGGAGGGTCTCTGTAGGGGTGTCGATTTGCTATATGTAAAAGATCTGTGAGGAACAAGATGCAAGATGTAAGGAAGGAGTACGAACGATGACGACGATTGCGCCGTGTTCTGCTTGAGCAAGCTGTTTGACTGCGTCTTCAAGGTCGTCGGACCAGCGGAGGCCTACGCCTGTACCGATGTGGTTAACTCTGGCACGGCTACCTTCGTAGGCACCGCCTGCTTCTGCGGCACGAACATCGGCCATCTCCTGCTCGCGAGCCGAGAGTGGTTTGGGTGCGTTGACATGGCGCCTGTGAGCAGCATAGGCATCTGGAGTGAGATCAGCCTTGCTGGTGGCGAAGATGGCATCGGTAAAGAGGTTGGATCCGAGTTCTCTGAGCAGGGACGCGCGGGTTGACGCGTAGAGCATCTTGGATGGATGAGGATTGAATGTGGAGTAGGATGTTGGGTGCAAGTACCTTGTTTCTGACATTGGCTGCATCGGGAACGTAGGAGATGAGAAGCCAGTCTGATTGGGATACTTTTGCTAGGATATAAGCCGGGACATTGTCTTCTAGGATATCAGGAAGAAGGAGGAGATCGTGTTGGAAAGAGGCAGCAGCGTAGACGGTTGTATCATGTTGGAGTTGTTCTATAGAGATTTGGTTATAATGGGTCGAATGAGAGAATGAAATGGAATGACCGTTGTTTATGGATACCTTGATGAAGCGTGGATTGACAGCGGAAGCAAAGTGGTGGGCTAGTTGTTGAGCGATGGTGATGCCAGAGGTAGCGGACATGGAGTTTGATGACAACAATGACAGACTCCGGAGTGCCCTACCAAGCATACAGAGTCAGTCTGTTGTTTCTCAGCTGCGCTTGTACACTGACTTGGTTTAGTCCAAACGACACTACCAGACGCTTTCTTCAGACCAGCCAGTCCAGCAAAAGACACACTTTAGGTCTTTGTCTCAGCAGATACCAGCAGCTCAGACAACGCAGACAACGCCAGTTCAGACACTTCAGACAACGCCAGTTCAGACACTTCAGACAACGCCAGTTCAGACACTTCAGACAACGCCAGTTCAGCCCAACCCAGCCCAGCCCAGCCCAGTCCAGTCCAGCTCAGTGTTATCCCAGCCATCTACTCCAACTCCGGGTCCCTCTAGTCTTGCTCCTACTTCGACATTTAGACGTGTCCCTCGTAAATCTGCTCCTCCAACCCTTCCAACACCAGCACCAGCACCAGCACCAGCACCACTCCCACCACCACTCCCTTCTCCTGCGCCACCTGTCGCTTCTACCCCTTCCACACGCCCTCCAAGCTCAAGCAGCTCACTAGCACCACAGCAACACCGCATTCAAGCGCCCTATCGTCCCGGTTTCCAACCAAGAGGCCTCTACCGCCATCTCACAGACGATTTTATTGCCCTTCGTCGCTTAAAGCGCGATGGCGACCCCACAAACCCAGACGCTAATGGTACAGCCATGAAAAGGGTCGAGCGCACAAAGCTTACAAGACGCTTCCAGAAACTCGTCGACCTTCACTTTCCTCCCTCTGAGGAACAGAAACCCCTCCATAGACATTCTCAGACTCCAACAGAACACAGTCGCCGCGCCTCATCCTTCTTTGACTTTAAAAAGATAAACGTATCTGATCCAGGTGGTTTGTGGAGAGGTGTAGTTGGTGGTGCTGACCTTCATGATATACGAGGTACCTTCTCTCTGTCATTGTCTGCCATCATCCCTTCCTCATCCCCCATCCAGAAGCAGAGCAGAGAATCACTCCTTGGCAGGACGACGCAGACGTTTCCAAGTGCCCACTATGCGTGTACGCTCTCCTTGCACATAATCCATCTCTCAACTAATCACATCCCTAGAACCTCTTTCCACCCTCTCACAAACCGTAAACATCATTGTCGCCTCTGTGGCCAAATCATCTGCTCCCTTCCTATAAAGCACCCACATCGACCACTCCCTTGTTCCCTTCTCTTTATCGTCGATCCCAAGACCAGACGGATAGAGGAAGTACAGGAAGGCGTCGATTACGGCGTTAGGAAGAAGCCAATGAGCAATGGCGATGGTGCCAAACCCAAGCCGTTTCTTCCCCCGGAAGAGAAATTCTTGAAAGGTGTCAGGATTTGCAGAACCTGTCGTCCCATTCTTCTGTGCGTTCCCAGCTATGTCTGCCATTCCCACTCCTTATCCTTCTATTTCATTAGACACCAGCAACACGAATACGAAGTTACTCACATTCCAACGATTGGCAGACTCTACGAGGTCAGTTCCTCCGCGCCCTCAACTCAGTTTTTCCCAACTCTCCTTTCAGGCATTCGTCGCTCTCGAGGAGGAAATCAAAGATGCTTTGCCTCAATTCCAAGAACTTGTTCTTAGTCTGAGGTAAACAATATCCATCCATCTACGTTTTCCAGACCCCATCTAATCCATCCGCATCTCTAGTCACAACGATCAACCCTCCAAAGAAGCGTCGATTTCCCGCAAGCGACTGCTGGAGGCGTTTGCCCAGTATGATGACCTCGCCAAACGAATCCGCAAGCTCCCCTGCACACCTGGAAGCTCTGCAGATCAGGTCCAAGCCTCCATCATGAACCGCGCAAGCCTCTTCCTCCAGAAACACATGTTCCCACTCCAGGTTCGTTTTTTTGTTTTCTTCATCAGAGTGGAGGGCTGATCGTCTCGCGCTTCTCAGTCGCTCCCCACACCCAAGAGGGCCGCGTCGAAAACACCCACTCCAGCAGCAGAGGAGGCGCGCGAGGCCGATCCTGATTCTGAACTGGCGCTGGCATTGCAGCCTCTACTCGAACAGGAAGCTCTTCTGGAGTCGTTTGTGGAGGAAGCCAAGGCCCACCGCAAGTTCGAGGACGTAAAGACGCTCAAGGCGAACCTCGGTGAAATTAGAGCAGAGATCGAGAAGCTCGTCGCCAACTCTTCGAGTGCGAATGGTAATGGCAATGGCAATGGCAGTGCCAAAGGGAATCATCGTTAATTCTATTCTAGAGGGTACAGATTGTTATGGTATACTATATAACTTATGTAAATATATTGAGGTTTCGTTGGTATACTCTGCGGGAACCTCACTTCCGTCCGCTCAGAACCATCCAGTCTATTTGAGCGTCTTCACCAGACCTTTCCTTTAGCCATTCATTAGCCTGTAGGAAATGCCCATTGCCTAGAAACCCTCTATGCGCCGAAAGGGGAGAAGGATGCGCGGATCTACGACAGTATCGTCAGAAGGACTCACGCACATCGGAAAATAACAAGGACGTACTTCAGAACAAGATGCTTTTTCTTTGAAAAACGTCGTGTTGGCATGGAATACACCGACTTGAGAGAAAACACTAACCTCGTCGATCCCAATCTTGGCACAGGTCTTCTGGGCAGGAAGCCCCCAAGCCATAAACACGAGTCCTTGGCCAGCCGCCTCGCTTCTCTCCATCGCCGCACGGATCGCCTGAGCAGTAAAGGTTTCCCAGCCCTTGTTAGTATGCGAGGCAGCCTTGTGCGCGCGCACTGTCAGGCTCGTATTCAGCCACAATACACCAAGCTGTGCAAGGGATGACAGGTCGCTGTGACAAGAACAAAAAAGCATGGCGTTAGAATAACGCCCGAGCGAAAAATGAGATCTTTATACCCTGAAGACGGGGGAACGAATTCGGGGTAATCGAGTACTAGCTGCTTGTATATGTTCTTGAGCGACCCAGGAGGCTTCGTGGGGGGTAGGACAGAGAATGACAAGCCTGTAGCCAAGGCGCGTCAGCAGTGGAGCAAAGCATTGGATTGGAGAGTTTACCATGCGCTTGTCCAACATTATGGTAAGGGTCCTGAATGTTTTTGTTGAGGAAATCAAGAGTACAGAGAGCAGACGACGAACCTGTCCGAGGATGATAACCTTGACTTGATCCAGCGGTGTTAATTTTGACCATGAATACACTTCCTTGACTGCAATGAAAAATATGAATCCTCCCATTTTACGGAGATAACAAAGTCTTCGACGTACGTGGGGGATAAATGGTATGAGAGCGGTGTTCCTCGAGCAAGAACGTCTTCAACTGGCACATAATAGTTAGCACACGCGTCAAGCTATATGAAGCTGTACACACTTTACGGAAATACGGTTTCTGGAATTCGGATTGCAAGGCATTAAACCAAGACTCGTGCATCGTCTCTCTCTCCAGCGATTCCAGCCGTTGTTCAATGTCACTACCAGCTGTTGCTGAAGTCGACGCTGAACTAACTGGGGCAGGACTCGTGGATTTGGGTCTATATTTCGTGAATGAGTGTTGTGATTGCGACGGTATGACATGAAAAACGCGAACTTGGTGACTTTCTGTGATTTCACCTTGGCTGCCTGTGTCGTGGCTCGCGAACTGCCAGCGAGTAAACGGCCATTAGTTGCTTTCAGAGTTGCAGAAACGATCATATCCTCGGAATCGAGTGTTTTGGAGGCGTCCTTTGGCATTGGAGTTCAACCTTGACGTGTTGGTAGTATGAGATGTTGACGCGACGCGTTAGTTTGGTTTATTTGTTTCTCCCACTCGTCGCTGAAGTGCATCGAGTAAATTATGTACGCTACAAATTACATTACTTCTACTTTCTACTATGTTTAAAGTGCCGACAGCAAACAATAATTATACTTTTTCTTTCTCTCTCGTATTAAACCAAATTACCGTTTGAGAGAACCCATAAAGCTGGACAGATCCAAACCCTCGTACTCGTGTTCAGCAGGAAGGTCTTCCAGGCCCGATAACACATTCTTCTGGCTGACGGGCCCTGACGACTCCTTCGCTTTCTTCTTCGCAGCAGTAGCAATATCCTCTTCCTCCGTCGTCCGTCTGAAAAGATCCAAGACAAGGTCTGTATCCATCGACCCAAGTCCCGAATTCTGCTGAGTAACGACAGAGTTTGCGATATTCAACTTGAAGCGTTGTAATCTTTTGGTTTGATCAGCAAACTGGGCTATTTACAAAGATTCGTGCAAACTCACCCCATTATCTTTTCCTCCAAGGTGCCTTTGGTAATCAATCGATAGACGTTGACAACCTTCTTTTGACCAATACGGTGGGCGCGATCCATAGCTTGAAGATCCTTCATGGGATTCCAGTCATGCTCGACAAAGATAACCGTATCTGCGCCGGTCAAAGTCAACCCGAGGCCACCAACATGCGTCGTGAGTAATAAACAGTCAATGCTAGGGTCCGCATTGAATGTCTGTACCACGGCATGGCGTTTGCTAGACTCGGTACCACCATCAAGCCTCATATAAGTCACTGAGGGCATGTGCTTTTTGAATAGATCGGTTTCGATGATATCCAACATCTGCTTCATCTGACAAAAGATGAGCACGCGATGCTGAGAGATTGCACTGCTGTTATCGTCCACGGTATCGATCAATTCGCTCTTTCCTGAATCCTGAACTGCAGGAGAAGCGGTGCCAATGCCACAATCCATCAGGAGTTGCCTGTGAAGGAAACGTTAGTGGATACCCAAAAGCGATGGTCATTTTCAAATACATACCGTAATGCCTGTAACTTGGGCGCATGCTGAATATCACTCAAGTCATTAGCAGAGCCTCCGACGTGGGATAGAGCTGCGTTGATGGCGTCTTTGTCTTTATTGAGTACCAATGCAGGATGATTGCAGAGCTTGCGTAGATACTGCAAAGACTGGAAGACATGCTGTTGTTCAGGCTGGTCCGCTTGTACAGCATTCTCGGCAGAGGCGCGAGCGGTTGATTGAGAAAAGTCATCGTAGAGGTGTTTTTGCAGGTCCGAAAGCTCGCAGTAATAATCTTGTATGATCTTTGGAGGTAGATCGTGAAGAACGTCTTCCTTGAGCCGACGAAGTAAGAAGGGTAGGACTTGTTTGTGCAGAGCTTCGAGCGCCAATGCAGCTTAGGAAGAATTTCAAACGGCCGCTCGATCTGTAAAAGGAAATTACTGACCTGCTTCACTGTTCTTTGCCTTCCCGTCCCGATTTGAAAGTATTGGTTTGCTGAAACGTTCGTTAAATGCCGATTCTGTTCCCAGGAAACCCGGCATCAGAAAGTCGAATAAGGACCAGAGCTCCAAAACGTTGTTTTGTATTGGGGTACCAGATAAAATGAGCCTGTGTTGAGCCTGGATACATTTCACCGCCTTTGTGAGTTTCGTTTTTGCATTCTTTATGACATGGCCTTCGTCCAAAACACAATATAGCCACTGAATGCCTTCCAAGTTCGAAATATCGTTCCGGACTACTTCATACGAGGTTATCACAACATCGTATGTTTTCAATTTCGTCAAAAGCCTGGTGCGTTCGCGAGCATTGCCTGTGTACAAGACAGGCCGTAGATTGTCGACGTACTTGAGGATTTCATAGTACCAATGTCCCGTTAATGTGGGTGGGCAAATGATAAGAGAAGGGAGATGGACAGAGTCAGGGGACTGGTCTTTGCTGTACCTCTGAGCACGTTCGTGATGTTTTCCAGCGAGGATGCAAATTGACTGCAGCGTCTTCCCGAGTCCCATGTCTAAAGCACCGAAGGTAATTATACCATCAAGAATTAAATGGCACATAGTACGTACCATCACACAAAATGCCGTGTAATTGATATTTGGCGAGGAACGCCAACCAGTTGACACCATCTTGTTGATATTTTCGTAGTTCTGCCTTGATAGGGATCGGCACGGCGTACTGCTCGACTTTACTTCCATCCAGCAACTGAACCAAAAATTGCCTTTCTGTATCACGTTTCTTCAGCAAATCTTCCGAAAATCCTGGAGGGTCCGGTAACCCAGCCTGGAAAGAAAGAATAACTAAGTAAGCGCGGGGCACGGAACTTAATGAATAAGAAGTTTTACCTCTAGAGGTACCATCTTTACGAGGGAAGCAAACGTGTTCGTTGCGGTGGAGCGGATGTCTTCGTCTGAATCGCTCATTCTTCCGAGGATGGGAACAACCATGAAAATAACGTATGGCAGTGCTTTGATGTCTAAACGCTGGACGATGTCTGTACAACATTAATTACCACAATTATAACCACGGATGAACGGACTTACGATAAATAAGCTCTGTAGCACCTTGTCTATGGGCTAATACCAGAGGATCCGCAATCAGAGGTACAAGATGTTCAACCACATAATGCATGGCATCGGACGTCATCACATCACAAATGGTTGCGAAACACTTAGCAGCCGATTGTCTGATAATAGCGAACCGGCTCCGTAGGGCGAGGTCCAGCATGGGAAGTAGTTCGCAAAGCTTCGGCCAGAGGTCTTGATGAAGGGTGGGTACGACCGCTTCCAAGACGCTGAGAGAATCGATGACGTCTTGACCAAACTGTTTTTCGATAAGCGCATCTGATTGCTTTGAAGACTCTGGAAAAATCCGTAAGAATGAACGGAATCTGATAGTACCTAGAACCTACCGGTTTGAAAGGCGCTAAGCAGACCCCCTGCCATCGATTGCCACATACTGGGGATAACATCCAACAAGCGTGAGCCGAATGTTGTCGAAAGCTCCTCAAATGCCAGCCTAGCTCCACGTCTCGATAGTTGTGCCTTCGATGTCTCGGTACTGTCTTCTTGCTTATCTTTGTCCTTGTCCAACCCTTTACCGTTGGCTGACGGAGATGACGGCGGGCTCTGGAACGAGAGGACACCGTCTGTAAACTTCCGGGTATAGGCAAAGGTTGGTGTTTTTTCGATGTCTTGACATAAGAATGTGCAGAGGTTCTTGACAATTTTATCGGGGGGCTGTGCAATGTTATGTTCGGCACAAAACTTGATGAACGAGGAAACAGCTACGGCTGATCGTGTCTGCAGGTCCACATTCTCCTCGTTCTGTTACGAAAATGAGAGGGAAGAACTTCAAATAGGGAAGAACCACGTACTTTGATTCCATTCATGATCCCTTTAACAACCGGGCTCACTTTGTCTGGCGTGCTCTTAAAGGCGACAAATGCGGCCGCAAACGCAGCCGATATTCGAACGTCATGCTGAGCTTTGACCTCTATGTATCGATCGATGCTGGCGACGACCTGCAAACGCTTTTCCGCGATGGCGAGCAGTTCACGTTTTTTGGTGCGACCCAAACTGTCCTTTAGTCTTGTGTACATAGACCCAACAGCATCCTGTGCTGTCTCGATGGTGAAACACCCTGGTCTGGTTCCTGTCGTGTCGATCTCGCTCCCTAGATAGGGAATAGACGAGAGAGGAAGTTTACAATCGACAGAGAACGATTGTAGCAACGCAATACAATCGACGTGAATACGGCTGAGGCTGAAAGCCATTTCATGGTACGAGGCAGGAGGGTTTGCTTGGAGCCATGCTAAAGTATTTTGACTGAGTTCCTTTGCAAGCTGTGATTCTTCGAACAAAGATGTCGTTGAAGGCGAAGTCGAGTCGCGATACCTTGCCCATTCTTCTGCGATGACAGCGGTGAGGAACTTCTGAAGCATGCTCGTAGAGTTGAGATAGTGTACGATAATAGGTTGAAAAAGCCCTTCCATGGCCTGAAAGCATAAGGTCAGCTAGAAGAATGTGTTCAAAGAACATGAGAACTTACGGAAGCAGGCCAAGACGGAATCAAGTATGCCAGTGCAGTAGCAGCCGACACTCTGGCCTTCAAGGTCACTTCAGAGGTGATGAGAGAAGAGTCTTGAGCTAACATATTCTTGTCGACGTTATGGCGTTCGGGAGGCACCTCGCCGTCCGCTGCGACTGTCGTATGATAGAATCTGGTGGAATCCAACGGTACTCCTAAAGGAGTCATGACGATAGCATACCAGTCCAAAAGCAGCTCATGGGTGATGACGTTGCAAATCCACGTAGGATTGGCAGCCACGATAGATACGGCCATCTTCCAAGCTATTAGACTGGCATCCCGAATATCGGAGCGTTCTTCGACTATAAGATTTTGCATCAATAGTCTGAGAAACGGTGCCGCAATCCATTCTCGTGAAAGAGATGAAACGTCCATGAATGAATTGAGGGTCGTAACGACTGCTAGGCGTACGTTGGGAATGGTGTGGCGGAAGAAGGGAAACAGGGTCGGTGCCAAAGTCGTGAGTGGCAGGCTAATTTCAATGTCAGTGAGGGAACAGCGCCATATAAGAAAGATATGTACGATATTGCGTCGTTAGCCAAGATGGCAATTACTTTATCGTAGGACACCAGTCTCCCTTCAAACTTAACTTTGAGTCAATGCAATTCTCAAATATGGCATAAACTGACCTAATAGATCCATTACTGCTCCCACACTTGAACTGAGATCATCTTTCATGTTGCGCAAACACCGCCATAGCACGAGAAGAACTTGACTTAATGACTCAGGAAGTTGTTCTACGAGATGACCTGCGACGGGAATCAAACAAGATGCTGCTACCGAACGAACATCATCATCCGGATCGTCAAGACTGTCAATAGACTTATAAGTATAATATCGAAAGTATAGCAAATATATCTGACACACCCCAATAGTGCGGCATCGACAACTCCTCGTAGTACGTCGCGTCCGCTACCGTCTACATCCATGTCCTCGAGTTTCACGGGAGGAAGGTCAAACACATCACTCCTCACAGCTACTTCGTATTTTATGCCTAGTAAGCCAGCGTGCCTCACCTCCCAGATGTGATTCGTTGCTTGGCCCCTTCTGGATTGAGAGCTACTTTCAGGAATAACAAAATTTTGCTGTATCATCTGGAGAAGGATCGAGTGCACTTGAGCAAGGGATCGACGAGGCATGTGTAATAACAACGATGCAAGGGTTTGAGAGACAGTTTCTCGAACAGGTGCCACGACCTGCAATAAGTCATTAAAAGTTCCAAAAAAATGAGAATATATGATGGCGGACCTGATCAGATACAAAATCACCAAAACGATCTAGCACGAAGACACACAAAAGGTTCGCAGCAAGCTCGTTACACCATCGTTCGTGAGCATACGCGTTCGCTTCTTGCGAGGCGCCATCTACGAAATGTCAGAATTATAACAGTGCTGCGACGATATTAACATACCGCGCATTCCTCCGTACTGTCCCTGGGACTTTAACAACTCGCGTAAGGCCATAGCAGCCCCATGTCTAACCTCCCAAGCAGCACTGAACAGGTCGACTTCCAAGACTTTGACCACACCATCCCAAACCCAAACACCAGGTTGAACATCGAGCGCTTTTGATTGTTGTGATGCCTTTGGAGACACTGCGCCTCCTTTGCTGGGATCCACTACGACCTTCTCACAAGATACCCCATTTGCGGCGGGAGGACTGCCCGCGCGAGAGACAGAAGGCTTATCGTCGGGCGATATCAATCGAGCCCTACGGTACTTCAGTAAAATTGTCAAGATACGAAATTCCAAGAAGCGTACTTATTAGAACCAGTTGGAGCTGCTGTATACTTGGCGCCTGCAGTTTGTGGTGGCGGCGCAGCTACGAAAGCCGAATTTCCCGGCTTGCGCTTGCGTTTCATCCGATTACGTTCACGCGCCGACAAACCGTTGACGTCGACATCGGGAAGAGAGGGGGCAGCTGAATCAACAGGAGAAGGAACGGAAGGTGTTGCAGATCGTGGTGGGGGTTCCTCCTGTGAGTGAATAATGTCTTCAGTATCAGAAGATGTAATCTCTCTGAAGAAAAAGTAATTCACCTTAATGGGCTCTATGCCAACACCTTCATCTACCTCAACATCCGCAGCAAACTCCTTTTCAAGGTCCATTTCGTCCCCATCAAGGAAGTCCAGTCCTAAGCGACCCATGGCCTCCTTCCGGGCTTTTTTGACTTCTGCAGCACTGGAGAGAATTCCAGCTGGTTTTACGAATTCCTTACCCGACGAGGCCAACAACAACTTTCCCTGCAGGATGAGTTCCTGGACAGAAAAATTCGGAAACGTGGGAGGTACAAGGGGAGCTTCGGACGCCGATGGTGAGGGTTGTGCGCCATCGAAAGGTGTCCACAGAGGAACCATGGAAAAAATATGGGAAAGTGCAACCGATGCCGCTGTTCGAGTGTCGAAAGATTTTGAATGCAGAAAAGGTATTATCTAGAATGCAAGTCAGCCTTGGAAGATCGTAAGCATGCAGGTGGCCATACTCGAGCTACTACTGCCATGAGCTCTGCCCATGCTGATGGTTCGACATACGAGCCATGATTATGCTTCGTTTTGAGATCTTCCTCGTTAAACGCTACATCTCCAGTGACACTCTTTGAGGCTAATTGTGCGAGCTGCTTCGCGGCAGTGTTTCTCACTGAAACTGTGGAACCAGTGTCTAAGAGAAGGAGGAGCCTGTCCAACCTGATATTTGAAGTTTAGTAGCGGATTGCCTACAAAGTCTATAAAATTGCTGACCTAGAGGTCATGCCGCCAAGGGGTTAACCGGGCCGACTCAACTCTGTAAATGTTTTGCCTTGTTTACGAGGGGAATTTCAGTCGCCGTAAGAGCGTTTGCCTTTAAATCTCTTGTATCTTGTGACTTGTATGAGTGACTGTCACATTTTCTTCCCAAAATTGGAATAGTTTTGATCAGTGCCTGCCATCCGCGGTTTAATGACTTCAGGCTCACGGCTGGACTACATCCAACTCCTTGCAGACAATTTAAATGATCTTACGAATCCTTTAAACGAAGGTGGGCCCTTGATTTAAACTTATTCCGACTCTCCAACTCACCCTCTCAAGTTAGGTCTTTTGAAATGTAGTCTGTCCAACTATAACAACCTCAAAACTATTACACAAAACCTTCTATCCGGGAAACCTATCCAATCTTCCTGTTTACTACTAGACTCCATCATATCAGCGTCTCGAAACAATATAACCGCAAAGACCTTGGGAAAGTCCATTACAGGATGGATGAGGCTGTACACCGACTCCTGCTTGCTGAGGTCCTTTGCCGATCTTGAGCCTTCTACTGCCCTCGAATCCATTGCCAGGTTGGATAGCGTCATTATTACATGCGGGATCGCTAGTGGTCGCCTCGATTTCATTCTCGATACTATCAAGAGCATTCAACGTTCCTACCTCTCTTTCGATCCACAACAGCTCCATGTCACAAAGATACTCGACGTCACTTGCCACCAACCGCAATCCCATAACCTACAAAGTGCTCAGTCTGAAATTTTGGTTTTGCTGAAACCTCCTTCTTTAGCTTCGTTCCAAAAGACGTTCAGCAAAAATCCTTTCGCACTCCGTTCTTATGCTCATAAGTGGCCAGCGCTCGTCGAACATCCTTGGCGCTCAGCCGCGTATCTCAAGTCTGTTTCTGGACCTGGACGCGTCGTACCTGTTGAAGTTGGAAATGATTATCGAGATCCAAGCTGGACGCAGAAGCTGATGGCATGGGATGATTTTTTAGCTTGCCTTGACCTTGATGATCAATTCCCTTCACCGAGTAATGCACAAAACAATGCAGTCTACCTTGCTCAACACAACCTTTCCTTGCAGTTTCCTGAGCTTCTAGCGGACATAGTTACGCCTGACTATGTTTACGCTACCCTAGATATCTCCACACGACATGCCTATCAACCCCCTGGAAATGATGAGCAACTTGTTACAAACATGTGGCTAGGACCTAAAGGAACTGTTTCTCCAGCCCATACAGTACGTCTAAATGCGCATAGGCTGATCTTCAATTCTAACCACATCATCATTCTAGGATCCATACTTCAACCTCTTCAGTAGGAAATAAGCGTTACTGTTTTGTCTCGCTTGCTGACTTAGCTTGAACGAAGTCCAGGTTGTCGGTTGGAAGACAGTTTGGCTGGCTCCACCCACGTTATCATCCTCCATGCACGCATGGTCATCCCATGAAGAGTTGTATAATCCAGCCGCGAATTTGTTAGAGCCGAGCCTGAGTAACACTTCTCGTATCGATGTATTCGCTTCGACACAAGATGAATTCCCCGCATTTTGGAAAAATGTAGTGCCAGAAGCGTCTGCAATCACTCTCGGGCCAGGAGACCTGTTGTATATACCTCCAGGATGGTGGCATGCTATGCGAAGTGAAGAAACAAGTTTCTCGGTTTCAATTTGGTTTTAAAGTTGTAGAGATTTTACACCCGTCACGCAGTCACACATATGTATCATACTGTTCCCCATACAACTCTGGAAACTACCTCACTTCTGCGATGACCCCTCCTCACTAAGCCTCTGTCATCCATCTCAACGTCTTGATAGAAGATATATCCACTATGGATGCAGCCGACCGTCCTCTTCTTTCTACTCGCTCCAGAAAACAGATGTCTGAACTGTCGCCAATTTCCTTGAGTTCTGCACATATAGCTCAGGCAATACAACGATCTTCGGATGGCGGCGCCACTCTCATGTTCTCCAAGAACAATCTCGCTGATATTCCTGTAGTTGCAGTGGAGGAGCTTACCAGGCTTGGGAGAGCAGAGAATGAAAGCCTACTTCAAAGGTCTATCGAGTAATGATGCTGCAGAAATCGATACTGAAGATGTTTTTTATCAGGATTACTCTCGGGTATAATCACATTTCTACGCTTCCGACAGTATTTGCTCAGTTATCTCACCTTCGGTATCTGAATCTCAAGCACAACAACTTCTCCGTGTTTCCTGAAGTGGTGAGAAGCGACGAACATGATTTTTCATCCCACTCGCTTATATATTTGCAGTTAACACTTCTGCCATCTCTTGATACCTTGGACTTCAGCCACAATAAGGTCAAGCAGTTACCCATCCAGCCAGGATACCTGATTCATCTTCGGGTATTAACTTCATTTACATGCCGATTTGCACTGCTCTGACCTCTTCACACAGGTTTTATGCATATCAAGAAACAAGATTGACAGGCTTCCCACCTATCTTTCCCACTTTTCAAGTTTGGAGGTATTACAAGTGGATCGCAACCCTATCGCGTGGCCCCCAAAATTTGTGATAGAGAAGTCCGAAAATTTGGATTCTAGTCATGCTATGAAGGATTGGATACAAAGTTTACAACTTTGGTTGGAAGGGAATTCCCAGATGCACAACGATACTGGCCATGGACAGGGACACGACCTGGATACATACATGTTAGTCCCTCACTCCCATTTTGTGTTTCCTCGATTTTACAGAACAAGTAGGGAGGAACGCCGTAACAAGTGGAGATTTCCGCCCAGTGAAAGCATTTCCGATGACTTCATCCACAATCGTTCTCTCTCTGTCGATTCAAGCTTTTCAACATCCTCTGCCTCAGAATCCCTCCGAGAAGCAGAAATTCCGAATTCTATCGGCCAAGACGCAGATAGACCCCCTCCTCTACATCTCGGCATTTTGGGAACCTTTAGTGCAGAAAACTCCCCGACGCGGGCCTTAGGAGAAAGTTATCTGCCTAGCCCTGCCGATTCCGAGTTTTTCGACGACAGCCCGAAGCTCAGCCCTGTTCTTGTTGAACACCAGCCCCATGTGCGAAACGTCTCGTACAGTAGCGGATTGAAACCATCAATGAATTCAAGTCTCGCAGGAAAGAAGAGCATGCCCGATCTCCGATCCGCTAGGCTCAGATTCAATACAAACCCACCAGCGCCTCTGAATGTTGGCACTTCTCATCCGATGGCAGCTCAAAACTCGCATCTTTCCGTATCAGCCATTCCTCGGCGACAGAACTCTGATTCGTCTTTGAGCTCCAATCGCGCGACCGCAATCACACAGGAAGCCAATGAGGGATCACCAACAAGAACCATGTCATCTATGACCTTTGAACGTAATTCTTATTTTCAACGCCTATCTACACTCCCTACCTCTACGATTCTTCCACAGCCTTTGCTGTGCCTAATTGAATCCGCACGGAGCATCCTCTTTGCTATGTGCCAAGTGTATCAAACATTGGAGCATCTCATAGCCCATGCAATGGATGACCGGATATCTTCTGTCCTTCGAAAGGTTCTGGACCCTGCCAGCACTGACATGACGCAATTAATCAACTCACTTGAACGTTTTGACACATCAAGTCGGAAAACGCTACCCCCACCAGCTGTATGTCGAGGTGTATTGGAAAGCTGCAGGGATACAGTCGCACTTTTTGGGAAAGCCGTTGGTGTTTTAGCTTTACAACTTCAGGTCATTGTCACTGGAGATGATGCTCGCCATTCCCGGTGGATTCTCCTAGAGTTGTACGGTGCTACCGCAGAAGTAGCTTCCGTGTGGGAGACAATGGCACCTCAAATCGACGCTATTAGACCCTTTCTCCATACAAAATCATTCGCTGCTCAAGCCCCTTCTCTTGCTCCGAACTCTTTGCTAGCAGAGCTCTATTCTTCCTCACCAACTCCCACAGCCTCTAGGACGGCCGATCCTCCTCTGTCTTCATTGCGTTCACAAAACAGTGCTCCTGGAGTGGCCTTGAATGGTGGCGTCCGAACCGCTCGCAGACATGCCGGGTCATTCAGCTTTAAGGATGTTGAAATTGGCAAGCAATTGCCGTCATACGAAGACGCCCCAGGGTTATTTGGTGGTGTCATCTCAGGAACAGCAAGGCCTACTCCGACATTGCGTGCCCCAAAAAGACAGGCCACTATCCCTATCACCACAATCTCATCGCCATCGCCAACAGCTCTGGCGTCTACCTCCACTGCGTCTTTATCCGCAACCATTGGCGATTCTTCGCAAGCTGTACATTCCCGTCAAGGGTCACAGGCCTCCCTCCAGACATCAGCCTCTTCTTCACCATCCATACCTACTAGACCGACTTTTTTGGAATTACCGTCCAGTTCAAAAACACAGATTGATAAGGAGGCGTTGCATGCTGTACAGGCTGCGGTTGATGTCGCACCCTCTGTTTGGGACATGATAGAAAACCTGTTCGATGAGCCATCTTCATCGGTTCTGGAGACGATGAAAAAGGCACGAAGTGTTACAGCACGCTTGTCGGATACGTTACAAGCAATGCATGACATTGACACCTTGTCTGATAAAAAGGATCTTCGCGATGATGCTCATGCATTCCTCAAGGTATGAATCAGACTTTTCCGCATAGCCCTGCATCGAGTATCTACTAACTGGTATCACCTTAGTTTGTTGTACAATTGTCGAACGTAATTCGGACCTATAAGGGCCCACGCTCTGTGTCATCGGCTCTCCGCACTGGTATGGTCAAGCTCACTAATTCCACAGAGGAATTCGCCATACTGTTGCATGTCTCCTCATTCTCTCCATCCACCCCACGGCCCTATACACCCATTCTTGCCAACGCGATAGGCCCCGAAGAACTTCGGCTTGGCTCCAGCCTCTCACGAAGTAAAAGTGCTCAACATGCTGGAAGTTTCAAGTTTCGAAGCATTGCCCATGACGGTCCTCGGAGTGCATTGCCCACACAAACGTTCAAGCTTCCAGCTGTCAGGCCACTGCGAAGTAGAGATGGTTTAGATGGCCCAAATGCAGATCCTAGGTAATTTGAATCAGGCATTGACAATGCATGCATGCATCCATCGATACAGATCTGCACTGCATGCATTTGCTACCGCGACATTCATTGACTTTCGTATGTATCCTATGCTCTAGGCTGTTGTTTGAGTGTCTCTAGTGTAATGGTAGTTTCATCCCTCGGACATGCTCATCTCCCTGATCAAGGATGTCAAGTCGAAGGTAAAGAAAGGATAGAGAGTAATGTCTGGAATTGGCTGTTTCCAGTGAAATTGTAGTAAGTCGGCATTCTGCATCTAGGCTGGCAAAAGCGTTCCCGTCCTGGTCATTTCTATGTTAGTTAGAAAAAAAGAGATAAATAGCTGCTGACGGCTAAAAACAGTGAAGCGCGTTTGAAGAAACACGCCAAGTTGGAAGGAACCTTTCATTTTAATGATGGCACCTACTCACAGATTCGAGGAACTCCAACCGAGCATACCACCGGCAAGGTCAGAGGTTGCATGGATGGCGTGGATTGCAGCGGCAATGGCAGTAGAAATAATTTCATTCGTGAGTGCCGTGAAGAACTTCGTGAACTGCTATATGGTCCAATTGCAAGATCTCATAGAAACCAGATGTACGACTGCCATTGAACTGAGTGATCGTTGGACGTTCGTTGTGTCATAACACGACAGATGCATCCTACTAATCCGAGCTGTAGATGTAGGCTTTTACAACTCGAAATGATTGGACGAGGAACGTGTAAACACGTACCCACAGACACTTTTGATTATGATACGCAGGATTCAGATTCATACACCTATGATCTCACATCTCCTAACATGTCAACTCCGTATCGAAAAATTGCGCCTATAACACTTCCCTTCTCTCAACCTGTAACGGCCTTGTCGTTTGACCCTGTTTCGGATGTTCTATGGGTTGGTTCAAACATTGGCGACGTTACTGGATACTATGGGACTAGAGGCGTTCGCGGGGTGTCGTTCCAAGTCGGAGGCAGCCTTGCAGTCAAAAGAATAATCGCTGGAGACAATCATGTTCGTGCTCTAGGCTTATCTGGGGATGGATTTGGTACTTGGGCAAAAGGTGGAATGAATAAGTGGTATTTCCGGTGCGGATGGTAGGCAACGCATATCCTATTGACTTATTCATTGGAGATGCTATAGCCATCCGTCAAATATAACAACCTTTTCGAACACTTCCAATTCCAACGTTGTAGCCGCTTCAACTGCTGATATGGAATTGCTATATATCAACTCTATAACTGGCGTCACTCTTCGACAGACAACGACACCGTCCGTAATCAACCACCTACAAGCCTCGCATACGCTACTATTATCGGGATCTTCAGATGGATATCTGCGTACCCACGACCCTCGTTCTAATTCAAGTCGATCTGCTGAGACTCATGTGAGAGCACACACAGGAGGGATACAAGGCCTGGAGACGACCGGGAATTTTGTCTTTACTATTGGGCTTGGAGAGAGGTAGAATTCTTTCATGATATATGTGATGCACTGCTCATGTATGTCAGACAGTCGCGACCGTTTCCCGATCCTCTGGTAAAAATATATGACCTACGCACAATGCGTACATTACCACCGGTAGCATTTTCATCAGGGCCTGCTTTTATTCAGGTTTTGCCTAAGCGAGCTTCGACGATTTCGATCGCCTCAAACCAGGGACTGGTCAACATCGTTGATGTTACTAACCCTGGCGCTGTGAGCGAGTTCTATCAGGTATCTCGCGCCACCAAGCCATCTTTATGTGATTTTGAACTGACCTCCATTGATCGTAAATTAGCTTGATCTGTCATCCTATGTGACCTCTTGTTCAGCTTCGGCTACTGGGGCCTACATGGCTTTCGGAGATGCAGAAGGCGTCATCCATCTACTATCACAAGCAGAAGACGAGTCTGATGTTCCGTTCAATGGTTTTGACGGGCAGCCCGTGGAATGGGCGGACACCCCCGAGGCGCTCCCTGAGATAGAGTGGACTGAGGCAACGTGAGTGTACTGTTCTGTGATGAATGCTGAGCTCTTTCTTATTTTTTTTACAAGGCCACTGAACACTGTTGGACTTCCTCATTACGATACTCAACTGTTATCGGCATGGACAGCGAGCTTAGCACCTCCCGCTCCATTCTACCCACCGCCTCCAAAAATACCTGCTCAATTGTTGCATGCGATGAAAATGAAGGACAATATTTCCTATGCTGCTCTTCCCAAAGAGCTCAAGGGACGAAGAAACATGATAAGCGTGGAGCCCCAGAAAAACAACGGACGCTTCCGTAGCGGAAAATCGAGCAAAAAAGAAGTAAGCTCTGAAAAGTGAGACTGACTGTTGATTTACTCACCCGTCTAGATTGATCCTTCTACTCCGGCATATGACTACGCGGATGGCGAAATACCAAGAATGTACCGCCGCGTTGAAATTGAATATTCCAAGTTTGGAGTTGAAGACTTCGACTTTGGGTAGGTCGCTATTTTGAAAACGTTACACAGAGCTCGCTTACGCATTCACTCAAGTTTCTACAACAAGACCGATTATAGCGGGCTTGAAACGCATATCCTCAACTCATATACCAATCCCGTTCTTCAAGTCATGCACTACAGTCTACCGATTAGAGCCTTAGCCAAAACTCATATCACCACCAACTGCCGTATGGAGCATTGCTTGTTATGTGAGTTGGGCTTCGTTGTGCGGATGCTGGAAGATGCAAAAGGCACCAATTGTCAATCGAGTAACTTCTGCAAAACAGTCGGGGTTTTGGCGCTCGGTATTCTCTCCTTCGCTGTTACACATTTTTCAGGTTATTTATATTCTCTGTGCAGAATTAAATGCCATAGAACTCATTGACTATGGAAGGAATAGTCTTGAAGTTGACTATGCGCACAAGATCCAAATATTCCACCGTTTCTTAATTGATCGCCTAAATTCGGAAGGAAATGCTTTTCCCAACAATCTCTCTTTGTTGAAATCTTCATTTAATCCACTGAAACCACGACTACCCGTGGCCGCGCCTCTCACACAATTATTAGGAATTAGAGCAAAGAACATCATTACTTGTGGGAATTGCGGAGCAGTACGGGAAAACGACAATCTTGCTCACCTTGTCGAATTGACCTATCCCCGCAAGGTGTTTAAGATTATTTTGCTTTTTGGCTTTCATTGATCTTGTGTATGCTTTAGGGACTTGCCAATGAAACGTTACCAGCCAAAGATTTCGCCAGCGTTCTCCGGTACTCCCTATTCCGCCAAACCACACACAAGTCGACCTGCCGGCATTGCTCAAAATCGTCACTGTTCACAACACAGCGCTCCATACTATCAGAAGACCTCCCGCCGATCTTGGCCATTAACGCATGCATATCATCTAACGATGAGAACCTTGACCTGTGGCTTGATTCCCGAGGTCAATCATTCCTACCTTCCTCCCTTCGATTGCATGGGCAAGTGAGTGGTATGGATGACCAGTCCGCTGCCGACTATATCATCAGAGTCCGTTGTTGCGCCCCTTGAGTTTAAATCCATGTTCAAACTTCTTTCAGGCTCTCGTTGTTCAAGTCATGTCCAAAGATGAGTCGCATTTAGTGGCTATTGTTAGAGGTATGTGCACTATGCTGCTCGCCAGTAACTTCACTTACTCGGCTCAGTCCCCGAGGCGGATGGCCGTCCTGAACTACAAAGCCCTTGGTTCATTTTCAATGACTTTGTAGTCAGAAATATATCCGAAGAGGAGGCATTGAGCTTTCCAGGCAGATGGAAGGTCAGCTCATAATTTTGGAAGTACCTGCGGTGTTTAAGATATGCAGGTTCCCGCGATAATTCACTACGAACGAAGTAACTTGTCCGATGTCGTTGACTGCACCAAACTACCTCGCAACATTGATGAAACCATCCTTTGCCATGACACATCAATTTCTCTGTATGTTTTGTTTTGCTGTATGCGATTATCAAACTGATAGCTTTTTCAGAAACCGCGATCCGCAACTTGTTAAACACGAAGTCCTACAGCCAAGTGAACTTCCCCATCCAGGAACTCTTGTTGCTATTGATGCTGAATTTGTGTCAATGCAGCAGGTTTGTTGTTCTTGAATTCATTTGACCACAACGTTTTGATTGCTCTTGTAGGAGGAGACAGAATTTCGATCAGATGGAACTAAGAAAGTCCTTCGACCTGCGCGGCTAAGTTTGGCTCGAGTCTCGGTTTTGCGGGGCGATGGTCCTAAGCAAGGATGCCCTTTTATTGACGATCACATACACACAAGTGAAGTTATCGTCGATTACCTGACCGAATTCTCTGGCATCAGATGTATGTTTCTAATTCTCATTTGGGTTCATTTAATCATGTTCGTCGTAGTTGGCGATCTGGATCCCCATCTCTCCCCTCATACGCTCACGCCACTGAAACTTGTTTATAAAAAGCTTCGTCTCCTTGTCGATCGTGGATGTGTCTTTATTGGACATGGACTTTCCAAAGACTTTCGCATCATCAGTGAGTCATCTAACTTCGAGAAGAAAATTTCTTCTCAAAGCGCTACATAGATATCTATGTGCCACCTTCACAGATCATCGATACGGTGGACCTTTATTTCCTCAAATCACGTCAACGTCGACTTTCCCTACGATTTCTATCTTGGTTTGTACTGCACGAAAATATACAAACTGAAACACACGATTCTATCGAGGATGCACGATCTGCCCTGCATCTTTACAAAGCTTATAACGAATTTAAAGAAGATGGAACCTTACCCCAAAAGTTGGACGAACTTTACGCCGAAGGTCGACTATACGTGAGTCTCAGTTTTTCTGCTGTAACTTGCCTGTCTAAATGTGACTAGAACTACCGGCCACCGCAAATTCTTGAGAGTAATGTTCTTGAGGCTGAGCGCGCAGCTTCTCCAGGATACACCCTTACCCAAAGTGACAGCATCAGCCATACAACCAACCTACGCAGTTACCTACCGAATTGGAATCAATGAAATGACTTCCTGAACTCTTCTGTTTGGATGGCACCTACAATGTGAAATTGTTGCTTGATTTAAATTCCATACGAGCATACTAAATGAATACCAAGTCAAAAATCAAAATCGTCATCTAGATCCTTTCGTCTCTGATACTTTAATGCACAAGTTAATGAATGAATCATAGGATTTAACAGGTACACACCAAAATGGTCGACTTCTTCGCTACGTTCTTGCCCTGAGCCTCCTCCATCTTAAACTCGATAAGAACAAGCTAGCTGGGAAATTGATCGTCATAAATACCTGTTCCAGTAGATCGATAAGCTGGCTCTCTGATACTTTGCCTCGTAGTTGCCCGGATCGTGCCATCCTTAACAATATCTCCTCGATCTGCTTTGAACGTTCAGGACTGACAAGAGCGATGCGCGATACTACACCGCAGAAGTTTCATCAGTAGATCGTATATGAGGTCAAATGTCATAGACATACACCTTTCCCTGGCGGCAGCGTCTAATACCGTCGACATCAGGTCCCGTCTCATTTGCTCTTCGGCTTGAGCCCGCTTAGCCTCCTCTTCTGGAGCATTTTGGGAGCTCTGATTAGATGCAGCGTCTCGTAGTTGGCCGAGGGCTTCCATCTTCACGAGCTAAGAGACCGATGAAGACAGTTGAGGTAAGAGATTACGTCAGTTCAAAGAAATCACAAGAATTTCACAAAGATTTTGGTAAACAACTTCACGCTAACAACAAGCACTTTCAAAGTTACTAAAGATCGCAAGAAAGTTGGAAAATTCAATCTACAGCTCCATAAAGAACAAGATGTTCGACGTCACCCACTGTGCTGACGCTAAAGGATGAGAATAAATAAAGTTCCTCCAAGTACAAAAAAAGGTGCCGTTTGAAAAGCCTGAGGTAATGTGGTCCCTGAATTACGAGATTGCGCACTAGCTGCAGCGGTGCCATTCATCTGTATCGCTCTCGCTCTGAAAGCATTGAAGTTGTTCGACCCCAATTCGTTTGCATTCACGGAGAAGACCATGCCAAGACCGCAATGGCCAAGCTGTCGACAATAGACCCAGATTGGTTGTGTCTAATGGATCAAGTAAGCTGGAGTTTTATTTCACTGGAGAAGCTTGATAACTAACATCGTTGACCGTAATAGTATACGTCGGGAAAGTTGTCGCGTTTGCGGGGACAGGCATGCTTTATTAAAGAGCGATAAAGCATCTCTCAGGGAGTGGAATGAAAAAAGACCTACAAGCCAGAGTCAAAGCCAGGCTCTCCAGATGTTGGTGATAACGGGCGGCAGGGAGTAGCGAAGGAGCTCGCAGTGGCTGTATGATTTGTCTGGTGGAACTCAAATGTAATGGTATCACCAACTCCTGCAGTGATGTTCGATGGCTGATAGGTAAAAACTCCAGGCCCGCCAACCATGATTGTATGATCCATCGTTGTGGCAGTAGCAATGGGAGCAGAAGAAGTAGAACTGGAAGCAGAAGAAGTAATGGGGGTAGAAGAACCAGGATTGAACCCATAGGTTGTAGAGTAAACTTGCTCTGATGCTCCTGATACCGTGGTGCTAACAGTAGCTGAGGCCACAGTTGAGCTTGTTGAAGTTATTGAGCTAAATGTAGAGCTCGGTGCAAAGACGTTGCCTATAGCGGCGGCTTGAAATGCGGCAAACTTGTCGCCAGGATTGACGGCGAAAACCATGCCTTGTTGGCAGTGATTCACCTGACGACAAAAAACCCATATAGGAGACGCGCCAAGGACCGTTAATTCAGCAACTGGGAAACCACTGGTCTGATTATCTGCAACAGGGAGGCTATTCACGATGACATGTGAGTATCAATTCCTGGAGAAGGTCGGTTCACACACAAGCCAGAATCAAATCCACCTCGTGAACGACTACATGGGTCATTGAACGAAGATTGTGTAACAGTGTGGTTCGTCTGCTGGAAGATGAACCGTACAATATCGCCAGGATTTGCGTTCTTATCAGTTATAAAAAGCAAACCACCATATCAGATCCATAGGTCATGCAAAAATACAGGGTACATACGACATATTCTGGACTATATGATAAGACACCAGGCCCACCAACAGTCACATTGAAAGTCGCAGCGTTTGCGCTTACAGCTGCCACAAGAAGGGGGAAGAGGTCAAAAGATTTCATGGACTCTAGGATTATGAAGGTGACTGTGAACGGTGAGTATATGGGAGAAAATCATAGAAGATAAGGCGAATAAAGCTTCTAGATATTCTGCCATTGTGCATTGTTTCCTAGGACAATACCGTTGGATCTGTGCAGTGGCCACAAGCGAATTAAGCGAAAACAGATTTGTCTTGTGAGTGGTTACCATAAGGAGGTAAGTAATATGGCAGCAATTTTGTGGGAACTTTTTCGATAATTTCGTTGCACTTGCTTCTTGCCAACCAGGATTCGGTGAGTAACTCACATCCTTTCGACGAAACCCACTGGGCGCCCATCTCTCGATCTATTCGAATGACCTGGCTCAAAAACTCAAAAGAGCTTTCTTTCTCTTCGTATTGGTCATTTGAGAGACGACTTGTATTGATATAATTTCAGGAAATGGAATTCGGTATCGACCCGGCCCAGCTGTCGGGCTTATTGAATGACATGGCTGCGAGCATATCTTCTGCTCGAGAGGGTATCAAATCTCTTCAAGAGAGGTGCATACATTTTCTTCATCACTGCACTTTTCGTTTCATGTTTTTCCAGGACCCCTTCGTTCGATTTACGAGATGGAATCTCTTTAATCTCCCTCAAGCACCATCTACTTCTTTCGTACTTGAATTCCCTGGTTCTCATGTCCTCACGTCGCGCCATTGGCCATCCTCTAAATGCCCGATCCCAACCCGATTCACCTTTCAGTGCCCAGGAACGGCCCTGCCGCGGTAGCGGTGTTGGAGACCTTGTTGACTCAGTAATAGAAGGACGCGTGGCTCTTGAAAAAATTCGAACGTTAGAAATAAGAATGCGATACCAGATAGAAAAGCTTGTGAGGATTGCTGAGAAGCCAGAGCAAAGTAACGATCTTGTGGATGGTATGAAAGGCCTTTTTGTTTTTAATTCTTTCATTCTAATTATTTAATTGTACAGGCCCACTATCATTCCGCCCTAATCCCAGTAACTTTGCCGATGGCGACGAAGGGGAAGGAGATAGTGACAATGAAAATGAATATTCTCCCGCAGATCATCCATCTCAAGGAGGACGCAATTCTCTTGATGCCGATGCGATTTACCGGCCCCCTCGCGTCGCCCCCGTCCCTTACACTGAAAAAAAATCGAAATCCCAGTTGAGAAAGGAAAGGCCACCTATTCCATCTGCCCTCGCCTCGTTGTCAACGGATGCTACTCGCCCCCATATCGAGTCAACTTCTGGACTCGGAGGAACACCATCTTTGGCCTCCGGTAGGGCTGCCTACTTAAAGCGCCTTAATGAATTTGAAGAAGAGAACTTTTCGCGCGTTGTGATGAAGAAGAGTGATGCTCGTAGACGTGCTCGAGATGAGGAGGACCTCGCTTTGGGTGGAAGCTTGGCTGGGGGTAGTGGCAAGCATCGCAGGAGGGCGGGAGGGCTGGAGGATGAGTTTGGTGATGTATTGAGAAGTGTCGAGAGAGTCAGTGATCGAGGCTTTGGAGGATCTGGAGTTGTAAAGGGCGACGGCTACGAAGAACTCAGACGGCGATCTAAAAAGGCTGACGTTCTGCAACGAAGTAGGCAGGACAGTCGAAAGCGCGGCATTGACGGCGACGACGAAGTAACCCCTGATCGAACAAGGAAAAGGAGCAGATTTGAGTTGGACGCGAAGAACGCGAAGAAACGACTCAAGGCAAGAAAATAAGCGCTTGTGCCACGGGGCAACGGTACTTTGTATTGCTACAAGTCAATAGATGGCTTATGTAATCTCATCTATTGTGCAGACAATGGCATAATGACAGAAGCCTTCAAACTCTTTGTTCACCAATTTGGCCGTATATATATAGGGTCTTGCATTATCATGTTGGCTCCGACGCTCGTCCACCTTCAAACTCTTTTCATTCCTTTCTTTTAGGTCTCTGGAAGACCAGTTACGCTGAGGCATCATCTATCCACTTCACGCTCATCGTTGTTCTATGGAATATCCTCCTGTGTTCTTAAAGGCTCGTGTCGTCATCTTTTGTCAGTTTTTAAGTCTTTCTATTCTTCGTGGTCGCCGTCTCACGCAACCAAGCTGTCCTCTCCCTCATCGGCCTTCTGTGGACGATTGCATTATCTGTAGTTCTATTTTCCCAATGGACTGTAATGGATATCTCAGAAAGTACGCCAAAGTATGCTTCATTCTCCCTTCATATCTAATCCTTCTGCCCGTCAATAGGATCTCTCGTCTCCGTTATGCTTGTATCACACACCTTAACTGTTATTCTCTTACTTGTTTTGTGAGTCCACTTTCCTGAGCACTCTCGATTATTCGCTGACCTATGGTCTTAGATTAATACTGGCTTTTAGACCATGGTTAGATGCAGCCCGTATCATGTTTCTGCTTGTTGCTCAAATTGGTGTGAAACTAGTTATTTCTCAATCTTTCGGTACTCATTTTTATTTTCGTGCCAGGAACGGCTGGTTCCTTTGCATACTATTATCCTAATTTCAAATGCATGAGTCAAGGTTCGTGGGACTATGAGACTTTGAAACGAGTTAAATCTTACTACGTATATATTTTCAAAGCTACTAATCAGGAGGGCGTATGCACCTTTATTATTGCGTTTATTTTGATCGGTAGCTGGCTAGCTCCCATCATCCGTCAGTTTTTCTCCACATTAGCTTCCTTTTCTTCCAGTAGTGACCATCTGGTTCGTAGTCGTTGCGTACAGCTTCGTTCTCGCATTCATGGCTTGGAGACGCCGGTCGATCTCCATGTCGCAGCTAGCGGACGAAGAGAAGCCTCGTCGAAGGATATCAGATGGAACACTAGACCTTTTCCCTGATGCTCCAGCATCAGCCGCAGTACCCGCCTCCCCTATCAATCTAGTCCGCCTTTCGGATGCTTCGAGGAGTAACTATTCTTATTCAACCAAACATTTGTCGACTATGCAGTACTATCAGGCGGAGACGGAGGCGATTAAACCTGCGGCAACAGCAAGACTTTCGAAACCACCACCCATTTTCCAATTTTAAAAGAACTCAGCAGAATAATTTTTTGTAATGATTGTATATGTACTTAGTAGCTGAAAGATAGTTTCTTGGGTCTACAAGGTAACACAAGCATATAATTGGCAATACTATTATCAGACTGCCGTGTGGCAGTGGCCTCTTCTAACTCCGCGAATGTGGCAACCCACTGCGGCATCACCTGACTACATATAGTATCTGATTCTTTTGCGAAGTACTAACGACTGAGCTTAAGAGGTTTTTCAGAACCGAGCGCTGCGCGCCGAACGTCTAGGTCTTGTATGCGTTGACTTGGAAAGGTCGAGAAAGATCAAGACACGCTATGGCCACGGAACGATGGGATTCAGTGTCTGTAAAGGTGTGCGATTCCCCTTATACAAATTCCTCACTTCATTACTAAATGTATACAGAGCCAGCTCCGACTGACCACACAGCGACTAGGACAGTCTCAAGAAAGGCAGGATTCCCAAGGAGCAATCACTCGACGAGACATTGCTACCCTTCTGCAGCAACGAAACGTTAGCCTCGCACGCGCAAAGGCTCAGAGCCTCCAGCGTGAGGATGCTTTGGGAGACTTGTTGGAGGTTATCGAGATGCACGTGGGACAGTTGCTTGAGCATTTCAATGAATTAGACCAGGGGTGAGATGGACTATCCGACTAACTGTTCGCCTGTGTACATGTCGCTAAAAATTCTACAGCACCCACTTAACCCCGGTCGTTGTCGAAGCTGCTTCTACTATCATCTACACGGCACCTCACGTTGGTCTAAAAGGTGTGTGAAGCCTCAAATGTGAATATCCAAAGCTCACGGCACTCGAAAGATTTGGAAATCGTTGGTAGTCTTCTGGCGCAACACCTTGGACCTCATTTCGCACATTCCGCCGTTAATAATCAAGATGGTCATGTCGCACCCATTGCTATTCGGACGCTGACTGCGTTACCACCTTCCGCTCGAGACCTTGACGTTGCTCTCCAAAAAGTAGCCTCTGACTATGGTGTAGATTGGACTCCTGAACCTCTCCGTCAGGATATGTATGTATCTTAAATTCACCCTTTCACCAGACAAACTTAAACTTCCTAGTTTGAAACCAGTGTCCGAGATTCTCGATCCCCAGGCTTCACCTGTCGTAGACCTTCCTGCTCTCCGCCGCCTTTGTCATCGTGGTGCGTTCTACTCAGGAAAGTTCTTATGCTGGTTATCTCACATCCATCAGGTATACCTGATGAACCTAAATGGCTTCGACCGCGAATATGGAAGTACGTACATGTTGGTTCAAAGATTCATTCCATTGACTCGAATTTAAGACTATTTTTCGGTACCCTTCCAGTGGCAAAAGCGGCATGGGCACAGGACATACAATCACAGCGCGATAGCTACTACGTAAGTGCCTCACGATAAAATGAGCAAAAAGGCTGACCCTCATTCATTCTATAGGATCTGACTCGACGACTTCTAGACCCCTTTGCAAACTTGTCCCCGCCGACCGGTTCTACGCTCGATTCCCTGGACGCTACGTTACTCGCTGTGTCGGACCAACTATCCGCGATTCCTTCAGATTTATTTGGTGATCTTGGCCAACCTCCGGATTCCTCGAGCTCTGGTCCACTTGATGATGACGCAAAGGATGAAATCAAATTGACTTGCGCGAAAAATCTGGACACCCGTCTAGATATTCTTCGAGCCAGGGAATCTAAATTAAACTCAACAGCGCCCAAAGCTGAACCTGATTCCATCAGTGCTCCAGAGATATCGCTCTCATCTCCAGATGTTGATCAAAGCAGTGGTGTAGATGGCATCACAACGACTCTCTTGTCATTTAAACCGCTATCGGCGAGCATTGTTCATCCAAAACATCTAAGTGCATTGCTTCGCTTACTTTATCTTCATGCATCGGTCAATCCTGGGCATATATCGCCCCACATACCCTCCTTGCTCGTTCCTGTATACGCCGTACTTAACCACGAGGTCAGTCCTGAAGATCTTGCCCACGTTGAGGCCGATACTTTCTGGCTCTTCGAAGCTCTTGTAGGAGAATTCTCCGACTTGGACGATGAAGAGGGTGGAAGTGTCTGGATGAAAAGATTCAGTGAACGTCTAGCGTGGGCCGATCCTGATCTTTTCAATGGTTTGGTGAGTCGCACAAGTTCTCGTGTCGAACTGACCTTTTATTTTATTCCGTCTGCAGCAAGCGAAAGGGCTGGATCCTGCTCTTCCCCATTACTCCTAGTGAGCCTTCCCACCATGCATTGGTGGCCCTAAATAACTAAACATCTACAAAGCCGATGGCTTGCGCCCATTTTGACTCACACGTTACCGTTACGCTCTGTCCTCCCAGTTTGGGATGCGGTATTCTCATGCCCTGCGCGGACGCGGGACACTAATCCCAAAATTGACCACTTGCTCGATATCTGTACGACAATGCTAATGCGTGCGAGGGTAACGCTTCTTAAGTAAGTTAACTTGATTTATTCAACTACCCATAATCTCAGTTAGCATAGGCTAGGTAAAAACGGAAGAAAATCTCCCAGTTTATGGTCAGAGGAAAACATTGCATTTCGCCCACCATCACCCCTTCATGCTTGGAAACTAGGAGATGCATTTGCGGAAGGGGTGGCATTTTTAAAGGATTATCCAGTCGAAGCTGCTGGCGGCGTTGACAGAATCCTGCAAGGTGCTATCGATTTGGGATATCGACGAAATGAAGGCGACAAAGCCACGCAAAAGGACTCGATGACTTTAGGCGCTCGAATCAAAGCCACGATGTGGAAGGGCTTTACTAATCAAGAGTCTTCTCCAGACTCGTCTGAATCTGAGGATGATTCGTCCGATGGTCTTTCAGTAGAAGATGGCAACGATACAGAAACCCCGAGCAACCCTGTGTCTGGTTTAACATCCAGATTGGCTAACACTGTCTGGAAAGGAATAACCAATCAAACGTCTATGGAACCGCCACCTTCCCCCAAACCATCGTCACCTTCGACGCCCGTCTTGCCAACCGCCCTCACAAGTCCAGATGTGGCTCAACCCCACCAGGAAGGAAATTTGACCACTACATCAAGTCTATGGGCATATGCTGACAAACTCAAAGATTCAGACACCGTGGCTGCAATCGCCAAAGCTAGCTCTAACTGGCGAGCAAGAAGCATTCTTGGATCATGGGGTCGAACTGCTCCTGCTGCCGATGAGAAACCGTTTTGGTCACCTCAGCTTAATCCTCTCAGAGAGGAGAAGGTCGCCGAAAATGAGGAGATAGGCCGTCGCGGGTCTTTGCCCATCACTGACCGAAACGGAGACTTATACTCGCCTCCCCCTCGACCACAATACTTCCGACCTCCTCGAGACAGTTTCATATTAACTGACCAGACGACACTCAGTCCCAAAGAAGAGCCTCAATATGAAGACAAAATCATGGACAAAGCACGTAGTCTGCAATCAACTTTTGCCACCCTCACACGATCGTCATCTTCAGCCACCGCTGTCAAATCTGGTCCCCGACCTCTGCTTTTGAGTCCAACGTCGCTTACCTCTCCACCTAGTCGACCTGTTTCACGTTCTGCAGGAAACTCTCCTGCACCGGATAGACAATGGGCGGACGTGATGAGACTCAAACAGAGCCCTCATCGTGATTCTATGTCTTCAATTTCATCATTATCCCCTTCGATTGCTCTTCGCTCTTCAAAATCCAGCCATAGTGACTGGGAGTCAGACACGGGATCCGCAAGTCGACGAGTTCCTATTAACCGTAAATCTCTGTCACCCATGGCTCCAGGCTTCAGGGCTGCTCGAATGCGAACCCCGTCAGGGTCTTTAACCAGCTCTCCTGAACCAGGTGTTTTGAGCCCACCGTTATTATTGGACCGCAATGATCTTCAGAAGGCGATTGTAGAGAAGCTAGATTCCCCTTCTGCTACAGTGAACCACTCCTCGTCAACCTCCTCGATCATTCATGAGCTCAATGGAAACGGAGTTGAGCTGACAGATCCTGGAGTATCTGCCATTGATACCTCGCCTGACATGCCTAACAAGAAATTGCCAAAAATCACACCTCCGCTGCTTCAAGCAGAAGATGCCTCGGACTCCTCTGTAGGCCAGGTGCCATCGCGAAGTCCCCGCCTGCGATCCAAGCGCTATGCCCCACGACCTCTTGATTTAAACACAACTCCTCACCCTAGGCCCGAGCCAGAAAGAAAACTATCAAATCCAAACAACCTTGCAGTGGAATGGCCCTCTGATGATTACGACACTGCTACCACACCGAAAGCCTCTACCTTTGCAGGGGACGATTCCTACACCTCAGTATCGCCAAACTCTTTCAGATCTCCGCGTCGCTCCAGGAAGGCGTCTGCGGATTCGCAGGAACGCTTGAGGAAGACCTCATCGGACTATCACGAAAGCCGACCGAGGAAGGTCTCAACAGGCCAGCGTTCGCGCAAAATCTCCAACGATCAGAAACAGGTCACGAAAAGAAGAGAAAGCTCGGCGGATGAGGGAGACGATGAAGGCTACGACGACTTACTGAGTGCTTATGAGAGCGAAGGCTCCCAGGTATCTGACTCAGTACGATAACAATGGACCTTACGGATCTCATACTTATGTCTTGTAATTAATCGAAACTTTTTGTAAGGAGGGAAAAAGAACTTGAGCCAGATATCTTCTCTTACGAGGTGAGATCATTGTCAGCACCGCTCAAGGTCTCCGTGAGTTTAATAATATAGCGTCATGAATCTGATGCGGCGTGTACATTGGATGCGGGCGCGTGGCATGGTAAGGTTCAAACCTCGGCCTCATAATTTGCTGCTCCATTTCTGCCAACTTCGAAACGTCTATTGAGCGACGAGATCATGACTTTTTCCGTCGGACAAGCAGCTCTGCATGCATCGGCAGCCTCTGTCATGGCCTTTGGTTTCTCTCGCCTGGACACACTGCACATTAATGACTGGATGAAGACCCAGTATGGTGGTCATTTCCAGTTTCTGACGATTCAAGGGTGAGTAATTGTCGGCGACTCGACTGACTCAAGTACCAGCTTAATTCCGTTGCTACATACTTAGGCTTGCTGTTGCCTGGTTGACTATGATCATGGGCTTAATGTCAAATGCATTTCCCAGTTTCCGATGTGAGCGACCAATGTTACGTGATAATTATCGCCTTTCGCTCACTGATAGATTCAGTTTTCAAGGATATAAAGAGGGCACTCTTGATCGTCGCTTTGCCAGTGAGCTGATAGTCATGTTTCGAAACTTCGTCATGATACCACCCTCATTTCTCTGTTGAAAGCTCGCAGTTGTGATTTCTACTATCTATTGGACCTTGATCTTGCTCTTTCCAGCCTTGATCATACAAGTCCCAGGATCATCCGAATCATCCTCTGCGAATCTCGATATGTTCCGACTTCCATTGTATATTGATCTGGCACTACATGCATCACCTGCATTGGCGTTGCTGGCTGACTTCGTATTATACGAAACACGATTCAGCACTAGAACAACAAGTTCTATTGCGCCACTCTCTGTCTTGGTTTTTGCCTTGTGGTATGCGACTTGGGCAGAGTACTGTGCAAAGAACAACGGCGGGATCTGTGAGGAACTATGCACTGCACCGTACTTTCATTCTTGCTAACTTATTTTCCTAGTCCCATACCCTTTTTTGACTCACAATACCTTTGAAATTCGGCTGGCTATTTACGCAGGGGCTTCAATCTTAGCATATACTTCGTTTCTAGCTATCAACAGTCTTCACCCACGCCCTGCCAGGAGCCAGGAGTGATGTGACTATGTCGAGGGTTTACAAGTGGTTGCTGCAGACTGGACTATTCGCTGAGCATCTCCCTGAATTTCCGCACACTTAGACGTAATTCGTGATGACATATACCAGTAGATGCAAGTTGCAAGCCACTGTCCATAACAACTGTGCCAACGTCTGATTGAACGTAACACGATTAACACTAATAACACGGATATAGATTAGAGATATCTGATATATAGTATATGATACATGTACAATGAGGTTTACTAGACGCGTCCGTGCCAATGGCGCCACAATACTACGGTGCCTAATACAGCGAGGAATGAGGTCCCTGTGGTCACCCAAAAGGTGATCCGCCAGCAAAGCGTACCCTCACAGATCCCTGTCGCACCAGAATTCGCGGTCGAGACAAATGCATACAAGTAAGAGAAGATCGGAGTGCCGATGAAAGGAGCGTAGGTCAAGACACCAAAATTACGGCCAAGGTCTGTTGGTCCCCATCCTGATGAAACGATGCTCGGTCTATTACTGGAATTAGTCGTGGTGTGATCAAAAGAAAAAAAGTTACTCACAACACAGTAAAGACAGCACCGTAGTTTATTCCAGTGCCAATGCTGGAGAAGACCGTCAGCAGAAGCCTTGAATACACTGTGTAGCCGTACCTCAGCACCCACAGTGAGCTACGTGATCTAGCTCCAATTTCCATCCACATAAATGACAAACAGAGAAGAAAGGTAGGAACGGTCAAGAAGACCATTCTACTGATTCGGTGCTTTCTAGAATATACAATACTGCCCGTAGGCAAGTAGGATGCGATGGGAGAGACAAAATCCGCGAGTGGCCCGATCAACAGACGTGATACAGTGTTGGATATTGATAATATTTTCACTTGCGTCGCAGTGACAGCGTCAGGTGAGATATCACCAGAGAAGATAGGCAAGGAATCTTGGGGAAGAGAGAGCACGATTGACCCCATATTTGAAATTACCATTTCCGACTAAGGGCAAGGTGTGAGAAGAATTTGGGATTAAAAAGTAAAAGCAGCTCACAGCGCCAATAGAACAGAGGGAAAACACCGCCAGCATCCAAAAGTAGCGATCTCGAAAGGGATTGGGATATGTTCCAGATGGGGGTTCGTCATGAGATGATGGCGAGACCAATCTGGTGGTTTCGTCTGGCTCTCCCAGCGTGTGATGAACCACAGGCTTTCTTGAATCGAGAATGAAAGCACCCATGACATGCGTCACAGTTGTTAACACGGTCAAAAATCTCAAGTATGGGAGGATCCTTAATTGACCCGAGGCAGTCTCCGTAAACCAGTCGGCGAATAGTGAGAGGCATAATGGTGACAGCCCGAATAGTGCCATGCTGGTTCCAGCCGCGGCGCCGGGGTGGCCAGGGAAGTTCTTCGAAGCAGCAAAAATCGAAGAAAAATATCTATATAAGTCATCAGTTTACTCGAGGAGGGCGCTGTATCGGTCACTGCTTACGAAAAGACTGTTGCTATTCCGGCTAGAAGGAAGGCCACAGTAAGGCATCGGAAGGACCATGGAGAGGGGTTGACGATATCAGCAGGAGTTATTGCCACGAGAACGGAGCTGGAAGCGAAAGCAGTAAAGAATAGCACAGCCGATATGAGCGAGCATCGTGAAGGCCCATATTTGTCTAGAATTTTCCCAACAATGGGTGCGGTGGGATATTGGCCCATGATGCCACTGGTGTTACGAGAATCAGAAGACCAAAATAGTGTTAGGACGGAATGTATGGCTCACGCTAGAGCTACAGTGGTCAGCTGTGGTTGAGTGAGTTTCAAGAGGTGGGCGAATGCTGGTGACATGATAGGGAATACAAAGACTCCTCCTGCAACGAGTCTGGGGAAACATTGGGCTACGTCAGTGCATTAATTAAAAGGAAATCACGTACGAGTTGGCAGCGATGGATATACATATGAGCCCCAGACGAAAGGTGGATTGTGAAGAGGTCATGGTGTTCAGCCAAGGCCCAAGCCGATGGCCAAGTGGTAAGCCAAGGTTACCCTTAAGCGAAGCACGATACGCGTGTGTCAAGTGACTTGTCACGCCGAAACTGACTCGACTTCATATAAAAAAATTTGAACCTGTCAAGCATCCACAGACAAAAGATGGCTGAACAACCAACCAAGCAAAAGCTATGGGGAGGCAGATTCACGGGCAAGACAGATCCTTTGTATGATTCTACGATATTTTCATTACTATTCCCTCACGGATATGATAACAGGATGCACGCATTCAACCAATCGCTGCGTTATGACAAGCGCATGCATGCCGTAGACATCAAGGGCTCCATCGCGTACGCCAAGTCTCTTGCGCGTGTGGGTATCCTGACGAAAGAGGAAGAAACCACCATCGCCAACGGTTTGCAACTTGTTCTTAAAGAATGGCAGAATGGAACGGTAAGCTATTGATCGTTGCGTAGATTCAACAACTCACAATGCTCTTTAGTTCCCAATTCAGCCTGATGATGAAGATATCCATACCGCGAATGAAAGGCGGCTCAGCGAGTTGATTGGCCCCTTGGGAGGAAAGCTACACACAGGACGTTCGCGTAATGATCAAGTCGCTACGGATATGCGCCTGTGGTTGCTCGAGGAGGCTGAAGGCATTGAGGCCGGGTTGAAGGGACTCATTCGCGTCATGGTGGAGAGGGCCGACAAGGAGAAAGACATACTTTTGCCTGGATACACGCATCTGCAGGTTTGTCTTTGAATGCTTTTGTGGCGTCCCTGAATCTCATTGCATGCTATAGCGCGGTCAACCTATCAGATGGTCCCACCTTCTGCTTTCACATGCATTCTCCTTCAGCTCAGATCTACAGAGACTCCGTCAACTTATTCCTCGAGTTTCTGTATCACCACTAGGTTGTGGTGCTCTTGCTGGAAACCCTTTCGTTGTTGATCGGGATTTCCTTGCTCAAGAGCTTGGGTTCCAGTCCGTAGCGGAGAATAGTCTCTGGGGAGTTGGAGATCGGGATTTCATTGTCGAATTCTTAATGTGGTCTAGTCTCGCTATGACCCACATTAGCCGTATGGCCGAAGATCTCGTTGTCTACTCTACTGCTGAATTTGGCTTTGTGACACTGAGCGACGCATACAGGTATGCTTTTCTTCATCGACTATATGCGTCGCTACAATGTTCTGTACAGTACAGGATCCAGCATCATGCCGCAGAAGAAGAATCCTGACTCCCTGGAGCTTCTTCGAGGAAAGTCCGGGCGTGTCTTTGGAAACGTAAGTTGACTACAAGCAGTATGATATAACTAATTCTAATGATTTTATTAGATGGCTGGGTTTTTAATGACACTGAAAGGCCTTCCTTCGACATACAACAAGGATCTTCAGGAGGACAAAGAGCCTCTATTTGATGCTGTAGATACCATTGCAGCCTCGTTCCAGATCGCTGAAGGCGTCATTGCGACGTTAGAGGTGAGATGTTGTATAGTGCTTGCAGTGTCTTTATACTAACAATGAACAGGTTCACGCTGAAAAAATGCGTCAGGCCTTGACCATGGATGTTCTTGCGACAGATCTCGCAGACTATCTTGTGAGGAAAGGAGTACGTTACCATTATATTTATATTTCTTCTCTGTGCTAAATGCTTCCTATCACCAGATCCCCTTCCGAGAAACCCATCATATATCCGGACGTGCAGTCGCCCTGGCTGAGTCGCGGAAATGCCAATTAAATGAATTGACACTAGAAGACTACAAAAGTCTCAACGCGAATTTCTCAGCCGATATTCACAGTGTGTTCGACTTCGAGGCTAGCGTCGAGCGGCGTGAATCGATTGGAGGAACCAGCCGAAAGATGATAGATAGGCAGGTTGCTGTCCTTCGTGGCATTCTGGACGAGCAGTAGAGAAAAAAGGCCTAATTTCTAGGCTACGGATGGACATCCTGCTAAAAAAATTTTGATTGTAATACTCTAGATGCCATAGGCCATGCGCTTCAGCTCACGAACCAAAACAATGTCATGTACAAGTCTCATACGAGGTATAGCCTTGGCACAGGCGGAAAACATGAAAAAAACTTTCTCCGCAGAACATCCGCGCCGCGATCATGGCTGTGTCACTGTTATTTGTTCAGCTTTGCCCATTTCCGTGTCCGCATCACACCAACAACAGCGCCAACCACTTTGTGGTCTGACCCCTTCCACCACTCAGTCCTCTATCAATAAGCTATAAAACCTTGATATATCCTTCAATCTCACTCTTTTTGATTTCAACGACCCAAATCTACCCACCGTACAATGGCAAGAGACAGACTAGCAGCCATGCGGGTATGTACACCTTGTACGCTAATTCACCTACTTTGATGCTGAATTCCCCCCTTCGCAGGCTCAACAGGGCGGTAATACGACCTCGTACGTTATATTATCCCTTCTAGACATAAACGCATAATCCTTGACAGTGATTATCCTTTCAGTCCCTCCTATCCGACGCAGGCGTCGAGCGGAGGTGCGAGTGGAGGTTACCAAAGTCGCAGAGCGAATCCCTATGCCCAGCAGGACGATCGTGCGTATGAGATGTCAGACGTCAGGGACAGCAGAACGGAACTCGCGCCTAATGCGAACGGGGACGGTATGGCGGCTTTCTACACCGAGGTGCGTATTGCATGCGTGGCGACGTAACAGAAGTGAATTGATTGCTTTATCACAGATTTCTTCGATTCAAGATAGCTTGCGCACCTTTAACGACAATGTTGCACGAATTGGAGATCTGCACTCACGGTCGCTCAATAACATGGATGATTCGGCGGCGCAAAGAAATGCCTCGCAACTGGACGCTTTGGTGGAAGAAACAAGTACTCTCAGCAACAGTCTCAAAAATCGAATCAAGGACCTGGAGCGCCAAGGAGGTGCTGGACGTGACGGTCAAATCCGCAAGCAACAGGCGAGTTTCGTGTGAAATCCGTTGACCTGCCATTTACACTTTAAAATAGACTGCCCTGGTCAAGTCCAAGTTTGTAGAAGCAATCCAGCACTACCAGAGCGTGGAGCAACAATACCGCACGAAATATAAGCAACGCATGGAAAGACAGTTCAAGATCGGTAAGTCGCTCTTCGTGTCGTGCCATGTTGTTCGTTGGTTCTGAGCTTGAACTCTAGTCAAACCCGATGCTTCACCCGAGGAAATTAAGGCTGTTGTGGATGATGAACAGGGTGGCCAAATCTTCAGTCAAGCGGTAAGTCCCACGCTAATGCAACAATGATTTCTTTAAACTCATTTGGAGCCAGCTTCTCAACTCCAACCGGTATGGCGCGTCGAAAGCAGCGTACCGTGAAGTTCAAGAACGACATGAAGACATCAAGCGCATAGAGAAAACTCTCGGCGAACTCGCACAACTGTTCAATGATGTTAGTGTTTGCAATGCTTGACAATTCCTTACGCTGACTTTATCATTAGATGAGCGTGCTTGTTGAACAACAGGACGAAACCATCAATGCCATTGAGACACAAGCACACGCTGTTGTGCAGGATACAGAAGCCGGGTAGGCCACTTTCCTGTTACCCATTTAAGCACTATGCTGACATGATGTCAGATTGGGGTACACCGAGAAGGCTGTTGTGTCGGCACGCGCTGCGCGCAGGAAGCGTTGGATATGCTTCTTCATCATCGTCATCGTCGTCCTTATCATCGTTGGTGTTGTTGCTGGCGTTATTGTATCTAACAACCACAAGTCTTCGTGAGTCGGTTTGGAAAGAATAGATTGGCATGGCGTTTTAATTTTTTGGCAGGTGATCAAAGGAATGTCTGGAAAAACTGACATGGACTTGGACTGTCAATGTTTTATGATACCGTCGTGACATTTGCCCTCCCACGCACTTCATTATTTGATTTATCTTATTCGCCGATTTCACCCATACCATGGCCAACACAATCCTAATGATCGACATTTTACGCACAGAGGTAATAAAAGTCGGAACCACAGTCGTTGTTTTCTGCGCCCGTATTATACCCATTTATTTCTGGAGCAAAATTATTGAATGATCAGCAAAAGCAATGATCGAGTGCGATTGAGGCCCGAAGATGGCTGTGAAATGACCCGTTGGATTGTAAGAGCTTAAATTTGTTGACGGCGGCTATTCCGTCGGGGGCGGTAAGAGGCGGTATTGTTTCAGACCATGGTCACAATGTTGCTGAAGTGGTTCGGGGAACCGGGGCGGGCACGTGGCTGTGATCGGTTGCACTGGATTACGCGTCGCCGATATAAAGCAAGGACAGGCTCTGCAACATCACTGTACACCCGCATCCCCCCAGTCACCTGCTGCCACCCAATCCTCCTGTTTCTCCGTCTATCCCCCTCTGAGGCCATCCATCGCACCCCAATCTCACACGACCCCATACTCAGACACCATGCCCGCTAAGAAACGCTGCCAGTTCCAAATTGGCACTGAGAACCAGTGCAACTCTGCTGCGCTTCGCATTGTTGGAGAATGCCCCCATTGCAGGTCTCAATTCTGTGGCACGGTGAGTACCTTGGTGTTTATCCATCTGGTCGTGTGAACGGAAATGACTCATGTGCATCCCTCCCTAGCATCGACTACCTGAACACCATAGCTGCAGCAATCTGGAGGATTGCCGCCAGCAAGCATTTGAGCGGAACAAGAACAAGCTTGAGAGCGAACGGACGGTGGCGTCGAAGATGGCAACGGCGTAGAGGCGTCCACATACATCCTTCACCCACCCACCCCATGTCAGCTCCCCTCGTCGGTTGCTCAACTCTTGCATCTTCTCCACCCAACCTTCACCCGACACGCAACCACCATTATCACTCGTGGCATAGTTACCACCCTCGCATCTCCATCCTCCGATATTATTGTTGCATTTTCACATCTACTCCACACTGGACTGCATTGCTTTGCTCATACTTACTTCCCCATCATATTCCCATATCGTACTTGTAGATTTTGCTGTCATTCTATAATATCCTCTTTCCGAATCGATTTGTACATACAATGCCTTTGCAGCATGGAACGTTATTCCGGGAATAGTCCATCGGAACCACGCGACCCTGACCACGTCAGAGTAACGCCGCCTCAATTCTGTGTCGGGACTTACAGGAAGATGTATTCAATCCACGTTCGAAAGAAGAGTGATTTTCCAGCGGGCACTATAGCGGGTGAGCCCGGAAGATACTGAGGAACGAAATTGACTCAATCGATCATCGAAAGGTGTTACCAAATAAGATATCTTGTATAGATAAACCCCGCACCTCAAATCTCTTTCTCCACCATCCACTGCTGCAACACTCGCCAGCAACTCGGGCAAAATTAGTGTGTAGTATCCGGTTTGACGACGATCCCGATAACTGACTGCTTATCACGTGTAGAGCGCATTCAGCACAGCGGCAAGAATCAAGAGCTTGCTGCTTTCGGTGAGTATCTGCGCCATAAATGTCCCTTCCCGTTTGCGATTTTTCGTGATCCAACATCCCTCCCTTTATTTCTCTTTTCCCAACACTTTGAACTAAGCTCAATATCATGACCGACAGAATCAAACAGCTACTAAACCATCTACCCAAACACACCATGTCTGCAGGTAAAACAAGCAGATCGCTCGTCTTGCCCTCTGTAAGCTAACATTTTCCATTGCTTAGAAACTTGGCAGGATGTGCCTCTTGCACCACCAGATAGGTACTGATAAGTGATAGGGCTCATCACATCAGATATGGCCTAATTTGAAAATATAGCATCTTCCAGCTCACTGCGTCGTACAAAGCCGACACGTTTGAAAAGAAAGTGAACCTTGGAGTGGGAGCTTACCGTGACGATGATAACAAGCCCTGGGTGCTTCCCGTGGTTCGAAAGGTAAATATGAATGATCAGATATTTTATTGCGCTGTAGCTAATCGCATCATGTAGGCTTCTGAGCGACTCTTGCAGGACACCTCGCTGGATCACGAGTACCTGCCTATCACAGGCCTTGCGTCATACACGACGGCGGCAGCCAAGCTGATCCTCGGGGCTTCATCCCCGGCTATCCAGGAGCAGCGTGCCGTTAGCGTGCAGACGATATCTGGCACGGGTGCTAATCATCTCGGGGCGCTTTTCCTGTCCCGTTTCTACAAATGGAACGGAGCTCCCAGGATGTATATTAGCAAACCGACATGGGGTGAGTGAATTGGATCTACGGAGAGGGCTAGTATTTGCTAAGACGGTTTTGACAGCGAACCATCAGGCAATCCTAAAGAACGTTGGGATCGAACCGGTGGATTACCCGTACTATGATCCCAAGACGATCGGGCTGGACTATGAGGGATTCATCGGAGCGTTGCAGAATGCACCGGAGCGGTCGGTGTTCTTGCTGCATGCGTGTGCACACAACCCTACGGGAGTTGATCCGACGCAGGAGCAATGGAAGGCGATTGCGGACGTGATGCTGGCGAAGAATCACTATGCGTTCTTTGACTGTGCTTACCAGGGATTTGCTAGCGGAGACCTGGACAATGACGCGTGGGCGGTGAGGTACTTTGTTGACAAGGGAGTTGCGATGCTTGTTTGCCAGGTGAGATTTTTTTGAAGGTAGAAAGAGAAAGAAGGCTGATGGTGGATATAGAGCTTTGCAAAGAACGCAGGATTGTACGGAGAGCGAGTTGGAGCTCTGCACGTAGTGTCTGTGACCAAGGAGGCTGCGGAGCGAGTCAAGAGCCAGCTGTCTGTGTTGCAGCGAAGCGAGATCAGCAACCCTCCTACGTATGGTGCGCGTGTGGTGTCGCTGATTTTGAACGACGAGACACTGTTTGAGGAATGGAAGGAGGACATTCGTACGATGGCAGGACGGATTATTGCGATGCGCAAAGAGCTGCACCGGCTGTTGACTGAAGAGCTGAAGACGCCGGGCAACTGGGATCACATTATCAACCAGATTGGGATGTTCAGGTGAGGACAGTGAATTTTTTTTGAGGGCCAGAGGCTAAGAATGATACAGCTTTACTGGGATCAGCGGAGTACAGAGCCAGAGACTGATATCAGAAGCACACGTGTATTTGACAGGGAACGGGCGGATTTCGATGGCAGGGCTGAACAGCAGGAACATCCGGTACTTTGCGGAAAGTTTAGATTCGGTAGTTCGGGGGTAGTTACGTCATGGGGTAGTGATGTCAGAGAAATCAAACAAGAACAAACGCAAACATGGTTGTTGTCAGTGAATGCCATGGCCGACGACTCTGACCACCACCTTGTCCGTCCACACGCTCCAAACCACATCCAACTCCCTCAAAACAACAATTTCTCTGTTTCCCCTGACATCTCCCCTCTTTACTATACTGCTCCCTCCTCCCCCTGTGATTTTTACACTCCCCCGTCTACCCCCCCCTCTACAGACGACCCTTTCCCAACAGATGACTTTTCAATAGACTCCGTTCTCGACGACGAGGACTATGACTCTCTCGGAACTCTAGAAAAGATTTATCTTTTCGCTCGCAGCAAGACCACTTTTCACAGGATCTATATCATACATGCTCTTCCAGAGCTCCTTTACCAAATTACCCCCCAAGAGGCAGTCCAGTATGTTCTCCCTCTTCTCGATGGCCTCGCAATCGACGAAGGTTTCTTTTTTCCCCTCTTTCCCTCCCCGTATTACCTCACTAACTCGTGCTTCAGAAGACCCAGTCAAGGAGGCTCTTTCCCTTGAACTTCTTTCCCTTATCTGGTGGTTCTTCACCGTGAGCTTTTTATCTTTTAATCTCCGCCTTCTTCCTTCTCAACCTGCGCCACAGAACTGTCACTTAACCTCTGACGACCAACAACCCACATCGTCATCCTCTGACATCATCACTGTCTCTGTTCAGGCTTTCACTCCAATTCTAGGAACTCTACTTTTGTGCCCAAATCCTTCTGTCGGAGGGGCTACTCGTCGCACAATCGTTGATCTCCTCTTGCGCCTCAAAGATGCTGATGCTAATCATCTTTCTGTCCTTCCTCCCATCGGATCCCTTAACGCCTCACGGCGTGACATGCTACGGACGGAGCTTCTACAACAGGTCGTCATCGGCATGGGCCGCCTTGACCTTGATATAGACGATCAAACGCCACTCAATAACATGGACACTACCCAATCAAGCAACGGTCGTGACGTTATGAGCGATAACTATACCCAAACTTCCCCCATGATCGTGGATGTAAGGCCAAGAACCGACTCAGTCAACCCATATTTCCCTCCACTCCCATCTGGCTCATCAGGGTCGATCCCATCTAACGCCACATCATCCTTGCCCCCTTCATCTGCTCAAACAAGACACAAAAACGACCGACCATCTCCTCCTCTTCCTTCTACAACCCACTCACAAAATGAAACGAGTCTACTCTCACCTGAGCGACGTCCTTCGATGTGGGCTGCCTCAGGCACAATACCCCATTCTCCGACTGAGGAAACGTTGGCCGCAACCCAAGCTCCTGCAGTACCTCCAGTAGACAGCCATCTTTCCGATATCGGACTCCACCCTGTCTATGACATTCGGCCTAGTATCCAGGAGACCCATGCAAATGACGATGCTGAAGAGGATGAACAGGCCACAATTGGTCGGCTGTCAAGCATGAGCCTGATGGCTGCCTTAACAGCGAGTGGTATGTGGTGCCTTATGTTTTGTCATACCATTTTTTAAAACTTGACATATATTCAGGCACACTGGCAGATGATACAAAGCAGGCATTTGTCAAAGAGGTTGTGAAAATTAGCAAGGATCCAGTACATTGGGTCAGGCGAGAAGCGTCTTTTGCACTGGGTGCGCTGGCTAAAGTCGTCCGCGAGGAAACTGTTCATTCTTCTTTGGTATGTCACCATTGACTTATATTAAATGGCCGGATCTAATCCAAGCTCAGCTTCCTTTGTTTAAAACGCTCCGCCGGGATTCATTCTGGCAAGTCAGGCAGTCCATATTGTTTGCGCTGCCTGCTATTCTGCCACGATTGTCAACGAATCACCGGCGATCGTTGGCGCTTGAAACTATCCTGACACTTGCGACTGATGAGTCGTCGCAGGTGCGATGTGGAGTATTGGAGGTTTTAGGCGAAGTCCTATACACCTTCCACGCAGACGAAGATGGCCCACCAGCTGAATTGGTCGAGTTGTTTTTAGGTCGAAGAGAGGATAGGCGAGTACGGGATGGGCAACAAGAAAAAGCATTGGAGCTACTTTCCAGTATTGAAGAGCGGCTTTTGATCTGTGCGTTCAATTATCCTGCTGTTGCGTTAACATTGGGTAAAGAGCGATGGGGCGAGCTGCGCGAGTTCTATCATGAACTTGCACAAAATCGAGGGTTCAAAGTTCGGCGGACACTGGCGGCGAGCATCGGAGAGATAGCCAAGATAATAGGTGAAGAACATGCACAACGCGATCTCGTTAGTGTATGGTGGGACGGAATACGGTGTCGCGATGAAGAGGTGCGAACACGGGCAGTAGAGAGTTTGCCGACTCTAATCGGCGAAGTGGGATGCGAGGTAGGCGATAGTCTAGTGCTTGGGTTGATCACCATATGGGATGAGGGCGGGTTTCGAAATTGGAGGGAACGAGAAGGAATTGCGCAAGGATTGGTGGCGCTATGTGCCAGCACAGGGCTCAAAGGGCGGCGCTCCATTGTGGCGCTAGTCCAACGTGCGTTGGAAGACAGTGTAGCGGCTGTACGAGAGGCAGCTGTGCGGGCCGTTGCTGGGGTGTGGCCATTATTGAGCGGTGAAGTCCTGGAGCAGCTGCGTCTAACCTTTACCAGCCTTTCCCAGTCGCCTATGTTTAAACGACGAATGACGTAGGTCACCTTCCTGTCTTTGCCTAGGTCTTTTCTGACATCACCCAGTTTCATTGCTTGTCAGCATGCCCTCGTCGGTGTTGTGCCCATCGACAACACATTCCTAAACTCCCTTATCCCTCTTAGTGAGGATCCCATCGACGCAGTCCGCATCCGCCTCGCCCGCCTGGTTTCATCTCTTGCATCCACACCATCGCCCGTTATCCTGAGTCTTGTCCTCCGTCTTTCCCAAGACTCTTCCCCGGACGTCAAGTCTTATGTGCTTAACCCAGGCCCACATCAAGTTGCCGAGTCGTTCGCAACTTTTTCTCGACCTCCACACACCATCAACGCATCAAATGACATTTCCATTGCGCGTGCTGCATCTTTCACACATCCAGAATCAGATCAAAGCAAAATTCCAGCTGACATAGATTCATCGCATGATCATTCCAACTCCGTCCATGGCCATCCCATCTCTGTCATTCCAAATGCCGATTTAGATGAGAATACGACTCCATTTATAGCCCCTATTCCCGCATGACAATAGTTTTACATCCATTGACGCCTATCTACCTCATCTATCATATACTCACATATATCCTCAACTGCATACATTATTCGCTTACTTATTTTTGCAATCGGAAACATCGCCCGTCCACGCAGGATCTTTGCGAGTGGGCGTCACGCGTTTCACTGATTTACCAGTGTGGTTCGCCGTTCTGATAGATCAATAATTTCTGCCCTGCCTGCCAGTCTGAGTTTGAACAAAACTCCCAAGAGATCATGCCTACTTAGGACCTTCGTCTCTTCTTTTCCTTAAGCTTCATGATGCTTTGGTGAGGGTTTCGCCAGGCTTGTTGTTGCTTCGTTTCCCTCCTCTCCGTCGTTGCGCGCTTCCGTAACTCCTAACGAGGCTTATCCTTCCGTATGGGTTCAAATATCTTGAGAGCCTTGCGATATGTCGTCTTTGGTAAGTGACAGCTTTGTGCATTCATTCCACGAGACGCCGAATTCATTAATTTTTCGGCGCCTATAGGCCTATTCATTTCTTGTAATGCAGTTATTGCTAGTGTTGCAGTCTGGAACCACAGCATTGCTCAAGTAGTAGGATGGCAGGGTAGGGCAGTCTCTTATCTTCCGGCGATAGCAAACTTATGATCATTCTGTCTGCAGCACAGGTTGATATATACCTCATATTTCTTGGCTGTCTGGGACTTGCCCACATCTTCACCCTGTCCGTACTAATCTTTGGGTCATTCTTAATTCTGACATGCGCTCTCTAGAATCTTCATTGAACTGGCATACAGGCATAGTATAACTGGTCGCATTTGGTTTGAATGTCTATGGCTTGGAATATTTTGGATGTTGTACCTAGGTAAGGTCATCCCTGATTCGATTAACAACCTAGTTCACATTAAATGTGTCGTACAGCTGGCGCTTCTGCAATTACAGTTCTGGCCCCAGAACACATGTGTGAATTTCAAAGTGAGTTGTCCCAGGTTATCAATGGGACTCTCTGACCTTCTTCATTCAAGTCGAGATTATGATCAATGATACCTGTTCTTCCACGCATTTGCTCCTTGCTTTTACATGGCTTTTAACTGGCATACGTAAGTTCAAACACAAACTTCCTACCTCGACTAATGTTTTTTGTCCAGTTTTGTTCTACTTTTCTCTCCTCCTTATTGCATCTCTACTCTATGTTCATTCAGACTCTCAAATATTTCACCGCTATGTTCACAAGTTCCCTTGGGACCAACTTCGCAGATCAATCCACATCCAGCGTCCACAGTCTCCCCCATCACTTCCCGAATTCCTTAAAAAGATGCCACCCATTGTCGCACCAAAACCCCACCGTCCTCCTCCCGTCTCGATATTCAATCACGCTGGACTGAGTTCAGATTACCAGATTGAATCCTATGCAACGCCGAACCCCCTCCAAAACCCTCTTCCTGTCTTCACTCCTCCCCCTGCATTATTGCATCTCATGCAAGACCCCCAGGAAGACAATGATGAGCCGTTAGCTCATCAGACGATCTACCCTGCGGCATCTTTCTATACCCAACATGTCCAGTCTGCAATCACCCAAGCTGTCGACCTAGAAGCCGCCCCTGACCGATCAGAAGAACGTCGCAATGCGCAACCGCGTAGGTCGAGCACACAGAGGCAACTGCGTCTTCATCAGGCGCCTCCGGCCGAACCTTCACCACTAGGCAGTTGGCCGCGTCGTGCGAGTACGCTAAGTTCTCCGTTTGCGCGCATCCAGCGGAAACCTACGCTTCCTACCCGTGCCATTACTACACCAGGGCTCGGACTTACCATCGATGATCCTTCATCTGTATTACCTGTATCATCACCGACAGCAGAACCAGAACCGAAACCTGTGCCGGTGTTGGCGCCAGCGCCAGCGCCAATCCGTGTTCTACCGCCACCCCCGGACCTACCTCCACCCCCCGACCTTTCTCGTGTACCTCCAGTATCAGTACCCCCTCCGCAAGCCGCAGTAACAGTGACAAGGAAAGGCTCCTTTCCACCGCGACAACGGCCTTCTGGGCCACGACGGAGTGGGGAACCTCGCATGGCGATGGTGGTACCGCAGTCATCTTCATTGGGGCGGACTGTTCACGCGTATCGACCTGCTCAATAACATGTACCATATGTGGATTAAATGTACCTTGTACCAAATTTGCTCTTCTGGGAAGTGGCAAATATTTACTTGAGCGCCTGTTCTCTAATGCGCGCTTCGCGACGATTGTTTACATAATGCAATTGAAATTTCAAATTTCAAACCTCATTGTTCTGAAAACGTCGCCATGCCGAGTCCTAGGCTATTGTTTAGTCAAGTGGCATCTAGCCCTTGGCATTGTTCTTCTAAGGATCTGGAAGGCTATGCGTTAAATTTGACACGTATTAATACTAGCCACTCCGCGTAATGTCCTCCCTCTCGACCTCGTCACGGGTGGCGACCTTCGACTTTCCATTCCTTTTCTTTCTCTCTTTCCTTGAGCGCATTTTAGATTAAGACCCTTCACACGCCCACCCCTTATGCAGAGCCCTTTTTTCATTGCCCGCTTCGTGTCTTTCGGTCAGTCGGCCTATTATCTTTGGGGAGTTCCATGCACTTGACACTTTGCACAGGCCTTCTTGCCAATTTGAACGTCCTCATCATTGCTTTTGCAGCATGGAATGCCAGCGCTTCTATTCAAGCTGGAATCTCTGGTATGTGATTAGTCGCATGCATATCGTTTCCTCTGATTTACAGTCCCCGGGCTCAGTGTCTGCAACGACGGGATTAATCATCTTCAACGCCTGCGCACTTCTTCTGGGTATCACTATGTACGGCGCATATGATTAACGTTTAATGCAAAAGCTGAAGTATGTCTGCTAGTGGACTCGTGGAGGCTGTATTTCCAGAAGCGAACACGGCTCGCGTTCTCCTGGAATGCGTCTGGACAGCAGTTCTGAGCGTCTTTCAGACTGGTGAGGACCTAAATCGATGCTAATCCGGCTTGCTTAAATCCTCATCTCCGTCTCAGGTACAGCTATCAGTGCGACCATTAATGGTGCTACACTTTGTAGATCGATAGGTATGGCCTTGGCCTCTGCCTCACTTTCTTCGTCTAACTTTCGATTAGACGCTTTGGAACTATGTGCTTCGTCTTATCTTGTCGTCCCCGTAACTTGGGCAAGCACCATCATACGTGAGTTTATTGTCTTAATTTTTTCTTATAAAAGGAGGCCAATCTGCATGCAGTATTTTCACACTTCTTGACTTTGTTCATCATTGCCGTAGCTCATGCGCGTCTCTTGCCAAATATCTGGACTCGAAGTGTCTATTCCATTGAATGGTTCCACCATGATGAAACGGGATGCCATACTCTGGATCCCGAAAGTGACACTTGGGCGCGTTATGTGAAAGATATTGAGGCGAACCCCCCTAGCTCTGAGGATAATTCTCTCAAGGCTCCTTGGGCCAAACCTATTCGTCGGGGAGTTGATGCGCCTTTTAAATCGAGTCCGCCATCCGTGAACAGTACGCCCTCTACCGCTGCATCTTTGCCTGTCGCCCCCCTTCGGATCCAATCACGACCCATGGCTGGCTCCCGCTTCATTGAAAGGTTCCGTGAATCATCACGATTGTCACGGCCGGAGAACTTATCTCAGATGCAATCCGCTCATCCACCTCAGCCTGAACTTTTCTCAGAAGTAGATCATGACCTGCCTATTCCCCTTCCACGACTTTCGGAATGGATCCGCGCTGATGATATAAAAAGGTTCAATGTTCACGCAACTCCTTGACGTTTGACGTCTTCAAGGCAACGAAGCCTGTGCTGATTGAAGTACACGCCATTCGGACGTTTCAATGGACCTCAGTTATGGCATGCGAATACAGCACATTTGTAACGTCACCTGCAACCACTAGATTGTATCATATATCCTCCTAATACCAAATCATAAAGGATATCATTCATCAGCTTGTTCGTCAGCATCGTAAAATATTGTCATCATTATCTTCGCCATTATTCGTCGACCTGAACCAAGGATGCCAAACGTTGACGAAGTTCCTGGTTCTCGCTCTGGGAAGCCGATAGTTCGGTCTTGACATTCCGCAGTTCCTCAATTGTCTCTGCAAGTTTCTTGATCGTCTCTTCTTCGAGTTCGCCTGCCCCAACGGCAACACCTTGAAATGGTCATGAGAATAGTTCATCGATAACATCAGTAGAGTTACCTCCTACGAGTTTGACAAGTCGCCAGAGACGGAAGATAATCAACAGTCCCGCGAGCTCTGCTTCGCGTCCTTTCAAACCAAATTCGAGAACAAATGTGATGATGATGACAAAAGCATCAAATAGATGCAGTGCTCCATGCACAACTGTTCCAAATGGATTGAAGAAGCCGGGGCCAAAGGCCCACACCGCCAACGGAATTTCGACCAGGAAGAGCGACGTGATGGCCAAGGAAATCTGAGCAAGCACCTCCAGCCAGTCTGGCAGCTCGCCAGGCATTTCACCACACTCGGGTGAAAGCACTGTATAAGACAAGTCTGCGAGAACGCAGGCTGCATCAAGAGCAATCTACGAACAGATGTGAGCTTCGTTCTGTTGTATCCAGCGCCTAACGTACCAAGAAAATGACGAAAGCGTGTAGACAGCGACTCTCGAGGAACTCTGCCGTCTTCTTGTGCCAAGAGGGCGGCTCTTCATGATTGTGTGCGTTATTGGTGGGCAACAAAGGCTGTTGTTCGTTGGACATGCTGGTTGCAAAGAAAGATGAAGGCAGGCGAACAGTGGCAAAGCCAGTGCGGTTCCTTGATATTTGCTCGTCTATAATTAGCTCATTAAGTGGAAATGCTATATTTAGGACTTCGTTAACAGGGGGATCTCGGCATCTTGTTGAACTTGAAGCCGTTGCATGACCGCGCTCACCGTCAAGTCACTTGCTATAATGCTACCACAGCATCCTTCCCAGAATACAAATCCATGGCTCAACTGTGTCAAGATCACTCTTGGTTACCTGTCTGCTGGTCTCGGGTCTCAGGTTTGACTTGCTTTGATTCAACAGTCAGCGCTCCAGCGCCCAGCTATCTTAAGCCCCTTCAAAACAGACGCACTATTCAACTAGCCCAAATGTATCTCCTTTCTTTCTTTTAATTTTCGTCTTCGTCAACCAAAACCGCCATTTCGGCGTTCTGGTGGTTTTTTCCTTTCGTTCGTTCTTTTCTGGGTTATAGCTGGCCTTTCTTATCGCTACGATCTTTTCTAATGTCTTCTCGAGCTTGGGCTTCGTTCCGGATTGTCCGTGCTATTTCTTTAGGTAGAGAAATTGCAGATCCTTCATTGATCCCTGTTAAGTTCATGTAGGCCTCTTCAGTGCCCTTTCCCTCGCATGGGCGATTTCATTGGCTTTCCTACTGCTTCACTGGCGAAGCCTTTACGACAGCATGCAACGTGCGCTTCTTATGTTTGGCCAGATATTTTATGTTAACCTTTTCGTCTTAGTTCTCAGTATCATCGTTTTCTTATGTATCGACAGCGTTTCCGCAGTCTTTGTGTACCTTATGTGAGTCGGAGGTCCCCCCTCTGTGCTTTATTGACTCAAAAATGCGAATGTCGTTAGGATTGTTGTCAAATTCGTCCTGTGGCTAGATGCCGCAAGGGTTGCCTGTCTTCTGCTCCTTCAAATAGGTGAGTACGCGGTCAAATGGAAGTATGACCTTTGACTGGAGGCTATGCAATCAGGCAGCACTATCTTGTTTTCTCAGTCGAGTGGTGATTTACCCTGCTTAAATGCCCATGGTAAGTGGCATACATTCTACAAGAACATCATCCTGATCATCAATAATAGTGCCCGAGGGCAGTTGCAAGACGCTTATTTCAGTAATTATCAATGGAAGCTGGGGTCTCATCGGACTTTGTAAGGATGATCTCATCGGTGCTTATCTATTCACTTATTCTCGTCCTTACCTCGTGTTTGGATGCAGTGCTCTTTTACGCTTTCTATCTGGCAGCCATGTCATATTTCCCTTTGCCTACTCCGTCAAACGGCAAGGATATTGAGCAGGCATCTTCCCCCGATGAGCATGGTAACTCGAAGGATTTTGAAAAGTTGTCGCACAGATTCAGTCGACTGAGCTCTAGTTACACCATTGCACCGCAACAACCGCGCCTGCTTGATTCGGCTTTTGACGACAAGTTCTCCTCTATATCGGGCTCAATATCAAATGCTCATAAAGGCGAAGATGCCTCCTCCTTTTCTGATCCAGATGGGCAGGAAAAGGTTTTGATACGCTTACCGAACCCATTTGAATATGCCGATTTGAATTCTCATCCATCATCTTCGATCTCTGGAAAGGGAGATCTCCTCCAACTCCCGCCTCCTGTCCGTTTCTCGTTGTATGATCTTATACGTTCCTCACCTCTCCCATACAATGGCCGCCGCCGCTCTCGTATGACGACAGATACTTCCTTTCCTCCAGCGACTACAATCTTGCGGCCTGTTAAGTTTATTCCGCCGCATGGAAGTACATTCATGTCTCCTCAGAGAGCCCTGTCAGTTTCCTCTGTGGCCGCCAGCCTACATTTTCAAGATGGTTCTCCTCCTGAGGAATCCCCACCCAAAAGTGGCCTACCTGGCTCTCCTCGCGCCCTGTTGGATTTAAAGAGGTGTCGAAGCAAACTTTCCTTTGTGATGAGAAAGAGTAGCATATTTCATAGCAACGGCACTGTGGCAGGAACACAGTCAATAGTTTAGATTAGCCTTAACATTTATGACGTAGCTGTACATTTCGACAAATAACTTAAACCTCGATGGCCACCACAACCTATCTAACCAGATTTTTGTCATGCAGTTGTAGATCCATCTTTGGCCGCACTGGCTTTTCTTCTTCATCCCTTTTGCGACAAACATCGTCCAGGCTTTATTCTACGCAGTCAAAGCTCGGGTCTCACTTGGCTCTCGGGCGTAAATTTCCTGCACCGTCATTCATTTTCACAGTTGCAGGTGTTGGCCTCGGTCTATCAGCAACCTTCTCCCCCATTCGCTGCGATTGTACGTTTTGCATATCGTCCTCATGTAGCACTTACTAAGTTTGGCACACAGCTATTGTGGTGACTCCGAACGGCTCGCATCTATCTCCTTCTAGGGACCCAACGGACCTCCCACCACCACCTAAATCATCGGTATCCTTGTATCAACTCTCGTTTGGAACCGTGTCTGGCATATGTGCTGGCATATTCATCAAGAAAGGAGCTAAAGCAGTTGCTTGGTTGCTTGGAGGCATATTCGTACTCCTTCAGGTAGGTCGAGATCACGGAAGCGTCGCATATCCAGATTAAACATACGATTAATAGTACCTGTCGTCCGCATCTGTCGTCCGCGTTGATTGGGGGAGGGTGGCGACTCGCTTTGAGGACACTTTTCATTCTCAAGACGCCAATGGCGCAAGTCAACCCTCTACGGTTTTCGCGCTTTGGACGTGGCTGGTCAACTTCTTGACTGCAGACTTTCAACCTCGCGCCTCTTTTATCGCTGGCCTTGTATTGGGATTGAGGATTGGATAGTGTAGAAGTCGTCAGATTCAGATCGGGATTCTATTAGCTAACAAGTCAAAACATATGAGCATTGATTGGATTTTTTTCTGTGCGCGCCAAGTTGTCCTCATTCAAATTCTCATTCCAAGGTCATGGGTCGTCGCGCCAAGAATAAGCAGGCCGCACCGGAGCCTCTGGAAAAGAAAACATACCCGACGTCAAAAAAGCTCGGAAAACGAAAAGCAGATAGCGATTCTGAGGTGGACGAACCAAAACCCGACCAACGACCTGCAAAAAAGGCTAAGGATTCTAAACCGAAAGCTGCCCAAACCTCTAAATCCAACGTCGCTAAGAAGGATACGAAGTCTGCGAAAACCAAGAAGAAACCCGCGCCCCCTGCTACTTCCGACAACGACTCTGGAGATGGTTGGGAAGATGTAGACAGTGATAATGCCATGGACCAAGACGAGTATGCACACAACTTTCTCCAATTTTTCTTATGGAATTAATTCAGTGATCCAGGTTCCATCTTTCTAACGAAGACGAATTTACGGGAACCCTCAATGATTTGGAAGACGACGAGTAGGTCATTTTCCTGACTAAAACGTATTCGGTGCTCACATACATATTTTAAGTGATGACCCACTAAAAGGCACAGTGCAGAAGTTTGAATTCGATACTGAAGATGAGGAGGAAGATATCCAACCTGTTTCGAAACGGAAGAAATCTAAACAAAGTGAACGTCCCTCGAAGATCATTCCTACTGCTTCAGATGCCTCCGATGATTCAGACGACGCTTCAGAGGACGAGGAAGAACGTGTTACTATGGCCAACATGGAGGCGCGTTCCCGTGCACTCGATGCCAAGGCTGCTGCAGAAGCGGAGTTGGACGAAGAAGAGTTCCAGGCTGCTGCAGATGAAGAGGATGATGATTTGGACGTTGAAGGAGAGACGGACGCAGAAGGCGAAATTGACGCAGAACCCTTCCATTTGCCAACGGCTGCTGAAAGGGAAGCTGAGGCGCAAAGTGGTGGGCCTGATGTTCATGTTGTTCAGCGGCGGATGCGCGAATGTGTTCGAGTACTAGGAAAATTCAAACGCCTCGCCGAAAAAGACCGGTGCGTTTAATTTTTGTGCATCTAAATGGTCTATTCAATCGCTTCAGGTCACGGGCAGAATACACAGACCAAGTAATCGCCGATATTGCTAGCTATTACGGCTACAACCAATTTTTGGCAGAGAAGTTATTCCAGTTGTTCCCTGTTGCTGAAGTACGTCTTTAGCCGTATCTTATTTAGTGGTTTCCAAGCTGACCTTTTGCTGACCAGGCTATCGAATTCTTCGAAGCCAATGAAGTGTCGCGTCCCGTTACAATTCGGACGAATACACTGAAGACGCGCAGGCGCGATCTAGCGCAAGCCTTGATCAATAGAGGTGTCAATCTGGAGCCTATTGGAAAGTGGACGAATGTTGGGTTGCAGGTTTTCGAGAGCAGCGTTCCAATCGGTACGTCTTTCGAGATCTCTGTGGAAATCATTCTATTTACGCTGCTAAAGGTGCGACACCTGAATACCTGGCCGGACATTATATGCTTCAGGCCGCTTCGTCCTTCCTTCCCGTTATTGCTCTTTCACCCCAACCCAATGAACGAGTATTGGATATGGCGTCTGCACCTGGTGGGAAGACCACCCATATTGCCGCTCTGCTGCAGAACACTGGCGTCGTTTTCGCTAATGATACAAATAAGGCGCGTACGAAGAGTCTCACTGCCAACGTCCATCGCCTTGGATGCAAAAATGTCGTTGTGTGCTCTTATGACGGCCGAGAGTTCCCAAAGGTTATGGGCGGATTTGACCGTGTACTTCTTGACGCGCCGTGCAGTGGTACAGGTGTCATCAGTAAGGACCAAAGTGTGAAAATCAACAAGGTACTGTATCGTACACTCTCCCGCGCTGTGCAGGAACTTGAACTACTATTGTTTTCAATAGTCCGAACGTGACTTCACACTCTTGTCACACCTGCAGAAACAGTTAATTCTGTGTGCCATCGACAGCGTTAATCCCGAGTCTAAAACCGGTGGCTATATCGTTTATTCGACGTGTTCCGTCACTGTGGATGAAAACGAAGCGGTGGTTGACTACGCTCTTCGGAAGCGACCCAACGTGAAACTAGTGGATACTGGACTCGAGTTCGGGCGTGAAGGTTATACCAAATATCGGGGAAAGACTTTCCATCCTAGTGTCAACTTGACGAGACGATTCTATCCCCATGTACACAACATGGATGGATTCTACGTTGCCAAGTTCAAGGTCGAAAAGCGCTCGAAAGCCAAGGCCGTCGATGACTCTGTCACGGCCCCTGCCGCAGACTTCCGCCTGGGTGAGGAAGAGACTGCGGAGAAGGAAGAAGAGGACGCAGGGTTCGATTCTGAAGAAGACAAACCATTTTTAGATGGTATGTTTCTCCACTATCAATCAACTAGGTATATCAACTGACTTCTGATTCAGAGGCGAAGCGGAGACGCATGAAGGCCAAGGGGCTCCGCCCTCCCCCGCGCTCAAAGCCGACAGCCACACCAGCGTAGAACACATTCATCACAGATGGATGTGATAGTCTTTAGACAGCGTGTCATGTCAATAGGAATGTTGTACAGGCTTGTTGACAATGTACAGTGATGAGTACGCTTGAATTCGCGTATCAGTGTGTTCACTCTGTGTCTATTCCACGTCTATCATCCCAGAACATTTTGGCATCCTGTATCACCACTGAAGATGGTTGCTATGTAGTTCCTAACGGTATGAGGGGTAACTTATGGCGGAAATCGGACAAAAGTCCTTTCAAAGGACGATGGGCATTGGTAGGAAAGGCAAGGCATATATAAGGAGATATGTTATCATCAAATCTAGCTACGAAACGCAAGATCTTGAGATCGGGGTTGTCACAGGGACAAGGATGCAAGTTCCGTCACCATTCCGCGTCGTTGAAAGACTCATAAAAAGGTGAGGGAATGCGACCTATGGAACGCCACTAGATTGTACACGCCAAATCCTACAGCCAGGCAGATACTTATCGCTGCAGCTAACGTCATCCAAACCTGCAAACAATAACAATAATACCATGTCAAATGAAATCCAGCAAACTTGGAAAGAACTTGGACTTGCCGCATTTCCCAAAACTAGCTGAAGATCACCACCAGAGATACCGTTAAGGAGTGGCTTGGCTTTGAAAATCAGCACAAGATCAACAAGGAGCAAAAGCGCTGCGAAAAGACCAGGAATCAGGTAATATAAAGTGAATTTCGTGTTTTGTTTCTTGCGGAAGGCGATGACAGAGATTAAAGATGCGATAAAAGTTAGTACTATGACTGTACAAGCAATTTTTAGCAGCTGCGAACAGAAGAGATATGAAGAAGACGCGCCGATAAGATGGAATACTACAGCGGCCAATGTTGCACGCGATATAATATCTTGCACGTTGATCGCATGACTTGAATTGTGAGAGGTCAGAAGACGATAAGACGGCCCACGTGTTGGACCTCACGCAATAGTTTTGTCAACGGAATAGCCGAAAGTACATGTCGACGATGTCGCATGGTCGATACCTAGTATGCTGATGGGGATATATATTTTTCAGAAAAAAAAAGATGAAATGTGGTATAGTGGAAACGCACACATCAGTTGTAGAGATGCAGTAACCTAATATGCCAAAGGTGACAGCGGCATTTGCTCCAGAATCGAGAAGACTTGAACCGATGCGGGCAGAGAGATTAAAGAGGAAGATAGACTTGATAATTGGGACGGAGAACGCCACAGGAATTAGGAGAATAAAAGCGAGGGAAAAAAATACAGGGGTAATTGCGGCAAACATTTCTAATAAATAAGACCAAGGGGTAAGCGCGTTGTAATTTTTACAGCAGGTGAAACCGTTTCTTTTATAGGATAGAGCATACTGCCTGTAGGTACCTGTAGGCGGTGGCCAGGTGAGTAGAGAGATTGGCCACAAGAATGTAGGTGTATGTAATCTTGTGACTAGGTGGGCCTAGATCAAAAGTAGAGATCAAGAATTGCCCAGGGTTAGCGTTTGCCGATTCGAGGTAAGCGTGAGAGGAAACAAGTGATGTGGTTGGCATTGAATACGCAGAGGAGGACAGCCATGTGGAGCGTACGCAGAGGGATGAAGCGCCAGATATCGGAAGCAGGCACTTTTTTGAACATGGAAACGGACCAGAAAGTTCTTGGTGATGAGTGACGTGATGATGTGGTGAAATAATTGATGTTCCTTTGGGGTGGTTGTGAGTTGTTTCAAATTTTGAATGGGCGGGAAAGAGGGATATACAAGAGGATGTATGGAAAGCAGGAAAGGTCAAAGGTAGTGAATAACGCTGGGATAGAGAATATTCTGTGAGGATATGTGAAATGGTCGAGTGAGCAAATAAGGGATAGTACTTTGTGCCAAACAGAGTGCAAACACAGGGAAGCAAATAAAAAGAAGGATCGCTAAAAATGTCTGACTCTATCCCTCCTTCCTTATTCTCTCGTCCCCTCTGCGTGGCACTTTGTATTTTCTCTCTAATACTCTTTCAAGTATATATTCTTTCCTCCTTTACCCCTTGGCCCCTCTAACATCCTCTCTACAGCTCACTTTGCTCTCTTGCAATAATGTCCGCTCCTGAAGCCACCCCTGTCGCCGTCGCACCCGTTGAGGAAGTAAAGCCCGTCGAGACTCCTGCCCCTGCTACCGAGTCCGCACCTGCTGCTGAGGAAGCCCCCAAGGTCGAGGAGGCTGCCGCCGTATGACGTCTTTTATTTGCATTCCCATACTCTGCTTATTTTTAAACAAAGGAACCCGCTCCCGCTGCTACAGAGGAGCCCGCTGCTGCTCCTGCTGACGCAGAGGCTGCTGCCGAGCCCGCTGCCACTGAGGCTCCCGCTGCTGAGGAGCCCGCTAAGGAGGAGACGAAGCCTGTACGTTAATCGATCCTGTGACATATGACATGTCATAATTGATCCCCATTTGTCTTCAGGCTGCTGAGGCAGAGTCCCCCAAGGAGGACCGTCCCAAGAGCCCCAGCTTCCTCGCCAAGCTTCTTGCTCCTTTCAAGAACGACAAGACTAAAGCTGAGAAGAAGGTCAAGGCTCCCAAGAGCCCAAAGAAAGAGAAAAAGAAGGAAGAGGCCGTAGCTGAGGTCAGCTCTAACTCCTTCATTCGTTATTAGCTTTTTTAGCTCATTGCTCCTTTAGGCTGCCCCTGCCACCGAGGAGGCACCCAAGGAGGAGGCTGCTCCCGAGCCCGCCGCTACTGAGCCCGCCGCTGAGCCCGCCAAGGTTGAGGAGGCCGCAGAGGCTGTCAAGGAGACGTAAGTTCATTTATCATCATGTCGAGTCCCTTTCTTATTCGGTAATTTAGCGAGACCGCCGCTCCTGCCGAAGCCGCTGAGGCTGCCCCCGCTCCCGTCGCTGAGGAGGAAAAGAAGGAGGACAAAAAGGAAGAGAAGGTTGGTCTCGCCTTACATCTCACGCGACATGTTTTCTAACTTGACATTTAGGCCGCAAAGGCGAAGCGCCGTATCTCTCTTGGTGGTCTTTTTGGCAAGTCCAAGCCCAAGACTGAAGTCGTCACCCCTGCCAAGGTCGACGAACACCCACCCAAGATCGATGAGCCCGCCCCCGTTGCTCCTCTCGAGAACCCTGCTTCAGAGCCCGCTGCTGCTGAGCCCGCTGCTGCCGAGGCCACCGCTGAAGAGGCTAAGCCTGCCGAGGTTCCTGCTGCTGCCCCCGTTGTCGCAGCTGCAGCATAATCATATATTGATTATTTCTACTTTATGACTATCATGATCATCCTTCCTTTCCTTCATTCATCTCAGTCATAGGTCCTCGCCAGCCTTTACCACAGTTCATGCCTTCACTTTACGATACATCTCGGATTTTTGTTCCTTTTTTTGCTTTTATCCCTTGATGATTTATTACGACTAGCTTGATCCGCTTTTCATACCTAATCCCCTCGATTCACTATCTCGAGCCTCATACCCCCTACCTTCATTTTTACCGGATCGTGCTATATACATGTCCTTTAGGTTCAATTGTAATCGTTTGTCCTTTCCTTCCTTTTTTGACGTACCATAATATGCGACACCGCACTTACCCGATTTGTCCGGCGTGAATTATGAGTCATAAATTTTGTTCCTCCTCTGCATACTTCCACTATGGCCCCCAAATCGTCGAGCACTGGCAAAGAGAAGCTAATCGCCGACGACGAAGAGGTCTTGCAGGCCGTCATCCTTGCAGATAGTTTTAACAAACGATTTCGACCGCTCACAGCGCGTAAACCTCGAGTAAGAAATTCTCCTCTCTGTTCACAATATCCTCCGTCGATCAAAGATCTAGTGCCTACTCCCAATCTGTAATGCACCTTTGCTCGATTGGACTTTTGAGAGTCTTGCACTTGCCGGTGTCCAGGAGATCTTTGTAATTTGCCGATCTCATGCAGACCAAGTCAAAGCTGCGATCAAGTATGTTCACTACCATTTGCTCGACAAGCCAGCTTTTCACAGTCATCCAGCGAGTCCAAATGGTCCAAACCTGGATCTGGAATCAAGATCGTGCCCATATTAACAGCAAAAGAGACATTCTCGCCTGGCGATGCCATGCGCGACATATACACTCGAGGACTTGTGACGAGCGATTTCGTCCTGGTCATGGGAGACCTCGTGAGCAACATCAGGATTGACGAGGTAGTGAGGGTGCACAAAGAGCGGAGAAAGACGAACAAGGATGCTATAATGACTATGGTCGTAAAGGAGGGCGGTGCTAGACATCGGACCAAGTGCGTTTTTCTTCACTATTTAATTCTTGGCCCACTAATCACCTTGTACAGAGCCCGTGGTGACTCGTCAGTATTTGTTCTAGACCCAGAAACCTCCGAGTGCCTTTATTATGAGCCTGTTACGGCCTACCCACCAACAACGATCGCTCATGTGCCGCGTGAGATTCTGGCAGCACACCCAGAGCTAGAAATCCGAAACGACCTGATAGACTGCTCTATCGATGTGTGCTCTGTAGAGGCAAGTATCTTCTCGATTCCTTGATTTTGGCACTCTTATACTTTCACAGGTTCCCTCACTTTTCCAAGACAATTTTGATTACCTAGATATCCGCAGGGATTTCGTCCATGGAGTTTTAACATCGGATCTTCTCATGAAAAACATACATTGCTACGTTGCTAAGGATGGATATGCCGCGCGCGTCAAAGATACCAAAAGCTATGAGTCAGTCAGGTAAGATGAAAAACTTTTTATTCGCCTTATCCAGCGCTCATCTTCTGGATCATGAATTACAGCAAAGATATCCTTTCTCGCTGGACATTCCCCTTGGTCCCTGATGACAATCATCCAAGTGGACATATATACGATCACGAGCGCGGTAACAAGTATATTGCAAAGGACCAATCGGTCGTCCTAGCCCGGTTTGCCATTTCTTTCTCACCAATGCCATGGGTGGTGACTCATGCTACCTCTTCATAGAACATGCAAGATCGGCAATAATACCTTAATCGGTTCCTCAACGCAGATCGGTGAAAACGTGCAAATAGTGGCGTCAGTGGTTGGGAGGAACTGTAGCATCGGAGCCGGCACGATCGTCCGCAATTCATACATCTTCGACGGAACTACTATCGGAGCTCAGTGTGTTGTTGAGCGCAGTATCATTGGTGCGGGCGTATCTATCAAGGATAATTCGCTCGTGCAGCGCGGATCCTTGGTGGGAGATGGCGTTATTCTAGGTCCTTCCGCAGTACTCCGGCCTTATGAGAGATTATCAAAACGGCGCGAGGCAGGGGAGATCCTATCGCCGGAGGAGGAGGAAGAAGAGGACTCGGATGTCGAAGATATCGAAGCTAGTACGTTGATCTATGTCTTGGCTTAATGTTCACTGCTTCATGGAGGTCATCTGTTCAGAACAAGATTTGATGCCAAAATCCCTCGGCAAAGACTCGAACGCAATTATCTGGCCCATAGCACCTGATGAGGATGCTGAGGAAGATGATATTGCCTGTTTCAAAAATGAGCGTTTCATGCGACTCGGTGCGTCAAAAATATATTTATTTACTTTTTACCGCAACTGTTGACTGACTATTTGGGTCAAGGTGACGATGTGTCTGATCTAGATGCCTCAGACGATGGCTCAGAGTCCTCGAGTAGCGAAAGCGACTTCGAGGACGACAGTGACTCGGACGCGGACTCGCATTCGCTCACTGCGCCTTCTGATGTCTCCATTCCACTTAATACCGCTGGGGCGCCCATGGAAGAGTCCGAGTTCCAAACGGAAGTGAAGCAGTCACTGGAGCGTGCATTCGCAGAGGGACATTCCGTGGAAAACGCGGCGGTCGAACTCAAAACGCTGCGCATGGCGAGTAACGTACCGCTCACGCGTGTGCGGGAGGCCGTGGTTGCTGCAATTGTGGAAAAGATCCCAATAGTCGACGATGGGCCAGCCGCACAGCGCAAGGAAATAGCCGCTGTCATCAGTAGGTGGGGAGAACTTATTGACAGGATCGGTGGTGTGGATCCAATCGAGACTATTACAGCACTCCAGGTATGCAGGACTCTGAGTGTCATAACATGCTCTAACGATGATCGCAGAGTCATTGCGCCACGTCCACGCGACTGCCTTTGTTTGGACAGATACTGGCATCATTATACCAGGATGACATTGTGGACGAAGACGACATCAGGAAATGGCATCGTCTTCCGGTGGCCCGGGGAGAGGGAGTGAAGGCCAAAGAAGACGAGGTAGCGAATTACAAGAAATGCTGGACTATTGGAGCACATATGATCAAACAATTCGACGAGCAAGAGAGCGACGAAGACAGTGATGACTCTGAGGACGAAGAGCCCAGTGCCGGAGGAAATCCGACGAGAAAGCAGGATTCTGAAGAAGAAGAGGAGGAGGAGGATGAGGAGGAGGAGGAGGAGGATGAGGAGGAGGACGAGGAGGATGAAGACGAGGAGGACGAGGAGGACGAAAGAAGTGAGTGAATGAACGAAACAACATCGAAAACAGAAGCCAACGATAAGCCCGTGACAGATACGGGCGCGCCTGCGACTGCCGTGGACAAAGAGTCTGACGAGAGCGAAGAGGAAGAGGACGAAAGAAGTGAGTGAATGAACGAAACAACATCGAAAACAGAAGCCAACGATAAGCCCGTGACAGATACGGGCGCGCCTGCGACTACCGTGGACAAAGAGTCTGACGAGAGCGAAGAGGAAAGTAGCGAAGAGGAAGAGGAAAAGAAAGCGCCAGTATCGAAAACAGCCGAAACTTCCCCAGCTGCAGGTGCGAATTCGGTGAACAGAGATTCTGACAGCAGCGAAGAGGACGAAGAGGACGAAAGCAGCGAGGAGGATACGGCGCCTTCGAAACCAGAGGTCAGCAACAACGTCGAAACGGTGGCAGCTGCAAGTACGGGTGGAAGTGGCGTAAAGCAAGTTTCTGAGGACAGCGAAGAGGACGAAGAGGACGAAAACAGCGATGAGGAAAAGCACGTGGCGCCATCGAAGCCAGACATCAGCGACAAGGTGGAAACTATCCCAGCTGCAGCTGCAAGTGTGGTGAATAAAGAGCACGAAGACAGCGAAGAAGATGAGAGCAGCGAGGCGGTGGTGGATATGGCGCCGTCGAAACCGAAGATCACCGAAACTTTGGCAGCCGCAGCTGCAGGTGCGAGTGCGAGTGCGAGTCCGGCGAATAAAGAGTTGGATGACAGCGAAGAGGGAGAAAGTAGCGAGGAGGAAGTGGATACGGCGCCATCGAAACCAGACACTATCGACAAGGTCGAACCTTTGGCAGCTGCAGGTGCGAGTGTAGTGAATACAGAGGCTAACGAGAGCGAAGAGGATGAAAGTGGCGAGGAGGAGGTGGATACTGCGTCATCAAAACCAGAAGTCAGTAACAAGGTCGAAACTGTGGCAGCTGCAGCTACAGATGCAGTGAAAGAAGGCTCTGAGGGTAGCGAGGAAGATGATGAGGACGAAAGCAGTGAGGAGGAAGTGGAGACAGTGCCATCAAAGTCAGAGGTCAGCGACAAGGGCGAAACTCTAGCAGCTGCAGGTGCGGATGCGGTGAAAGGCTCCGAGGAGGATGAAGAGGACGAAAGCAGCGAGGAGGAGGTGGAGACAGTGCCATCAAAACCAGAGGTCAGCGACAAAGTCGAAACTGTGGCAACTGCAGGTGCAGATACGGTGAAAGGGGGCACTGAAGAAGATGCAGAGGACGAAAGCAGCAAGGAGGAAGCGGAGACAGTGCCATCAAAACCAGAGGTCAGCGACAAGGTCGAAACTGTGGCAGCTGCAGGCGCGACCGAGCGCGAAGAACAGCATGTATCGGAGGCCAAGAAAGAGGAAGTGAGCGCCACTTCATCGAAAACAGGGGTCGACGACAGCACTGCAGTGACACCGGCAGCTATCAACGTGGTGGAACAGAGCGTAGCTGCTTCAGAATCTTCGGAGGAAGACGATAGTGTGGAGGAGAGCGGGGACGATGGTAGCTCGGAAGATGAAAGCTCGGAAGATGAAAGCTCGGAAGATGGGGGCGAAGGAGAGGCACCAGAGGTTTCTAAAGACGGGTCCTTTCGGCCGTCTAAGGACGAAAGCTCGAAGGATGATAGCGAAGGCGCAAAAGTTTCTACAGCAGCCGCATCTACCAGCACCTCCGACGCAACACAAGTGGCTAAGGAGGTTGACCAGAAGAACAGTTCTGAAGAAGCTGCATCCACGGTAGCAACACGGATTCCACAAGATGCTGCGAAACCAGAGGAGAGCGGAGAAGAGGAAAGCGAGGAAGAGGTCCCAGAATTTGAGCAAATCTCTGCAGCTGGGCAGTCGCAAACATCGGATATCACGCCAAGCCCTGTCGCCGAAGCTCATAATAAGGTGGTACGCGAAGCACAAACATCCACTAAAGATTCAGTCCAAGTTGTTAAGGACGACGTGCAGTCTTGGGAGGAGAGCGAGGAAGGAAGTGAAGAGGGAACTGAGGAGAGCGAAGAGGATGAAGATGAGGAGTCAGAGAGCGACGAGGAAAAGTCAGCCGCTGGAAAGCCTTCTGATGCTTCGACGAACGCCACAGAAACGAAACATCCTACCCAACCTCAGTCCGAAACAGCATCAGCTGCACCAGCACCACCGTTGAACAGCGACGGAGAGAAGGAAGGTGATGGGGACTCGTCGTTTGACCTTGTCGATGGTGATGAAAGTGGCTCAAGCGGTTCTTACGACTCGGATGATAGTGGAGAGTGGAGTATCAAGCCTAAGACTGCAGTAGCTACGCCCGGTGCATCTAGCGTAGCAAAGGAGCATTAAACATATGTATTACAAGGTCGTGTGTACAAAACATGATCATGGGTATCTGACTTTTGTACAGAGACATGGTTCGATTCGTGTTAATATTTTAATATAATATAGAGTGCTGAAGAGGGTATTGAGAGTAAGATAGACAATTAAGTGAGACCGGAGGGTCGACATACCATGAATGATCCCTGGACTGCGGGAATAATGAGCCAACTGCGGGTAATATATGCGGCTGGAGTGCTTACATGTAGCCCAGAAAAGTCAAGAGAATGTTTATGACCTAGAGCAAGAGGGGGAAACATGAGACAGATGTGAGTTTTCAGAGGTAGGTGAGTAACGTACGAGATCTGCGCCGCAACCACGCTCAAGGAAGACACCTAGAGGTGGAAGGATAACGGCAGCGATGATCTAGAGAAACATGAGAAAGGGAGGAGGAAGGGAAGGAAGTCTACAAACTTTGCAGATGTCGGAAGAGGTGAAAGGCATGGCTGGGAATCGTGTTCAGTTTATTTGAGCTTGCGCTGCAGTATATAAGGCGGGTAGTGGCGGATGACATCATAGAATGTTCGATGTGGTAAATTAATTATTTATTTCTTGGCCACCATGGAGTTTATTGACATTGGCTACACCAACGACTCCACTGACTCTCTGCGTCAGCTCGACATCTATCTCCCTTCAGACGTCGTCCCACTCGTCCCCCAACCACTCCTGGTCTTTTTCCACGGCGGAGCCTGGCGTTCGTAAGCTACTATCCTTATTCGCTAGACGCCAAGCTCATGATCCATTCCAGCGAAGACAAGCGTGACCACAAGAAATTTGCCCAAGACCTCGCTGTTGCAACTGGCTTTCCAGTTGCCGTTCCCAACTATCGTCTTACCCCACGCGATCCTCCAGACGATAATCATTTCCGTCACCCTGGTCATGCCGAGGATGCACTCAATGCCCTCTGCTTTCTCAGCACTTGGGCCGGCCCACCTGGTGTCGGATCACTTTACGATCCATACCATCTCTACCTCATAGGCCACAGCTGCAGCGCCCATATGCTGTCATCTATATTCTTAGATTCGAAGTCAATATCCCTATCCCTCGCACCACCGCTATCTCTTCTCCGAGTGGTCAAGGCCATTATCATGTCAGAAGGCATATACGATCTAGATCTTCTTCTCCGTTCGTTCCCCGCCTATCGCGAGTGGTTTGTACAGCCCGCCTTCGGTCAGTATGAGACTTATGCTCAGTTCTCGACGACGACTCTACCGCTCCGAGACCCCGATATCAGATGGCTCATTGTCCATTCCAAAGGAGATACTCTTGTTGATCTGACTCAGAGCGAGGCAATCTATCAACATCTGTGCAGCCTTTATCCTAGTCATACCCCTACCCACGTCTTTTCTAATATGGATCAGCTCACCGCGGAGCACAACGACATACTCTCGGGAATGGAATATGTTGACATTATTAAAAAATTCATTGCGGATATCAAGTAGAATCGTACAATCAATAAACGTAACAATTATTCCAATGCTTCAAATGCTTCCTCCAGGTATTGAACTGCCTTCTCGCAGTCCTCGAGAGTGTTGTACATCGGCGCAGGCGCCAGGCGAATCACATCAGGCTCCCTCTCGTCTCCAATGACACCACGATCTGACAACCCTGCAAATATCTTCTGCATTACCCCTGATCCAACAGGTAGGAACAGTAATGAAAGTTGTGCGCCACGCTGTGACGCATCATTCGGTGTGATGATCGTAAACCCTGCTTCTCCACTGCCTGGCTGTGGGTACAACTGGCGAATCTCGCTCACCGGCACATAATATTTAGACTTTACCAGAAGTCGTTCCAAAGCACCTGTTAATAGCAGAGACCTTTCTCTGATCGTTCCCATCATCCCCGCCTCCTTGAAGAGTTGTAATGATCCTAAAAGGGATGCAAGAGCAAGAATACAGGGGTTCGACTGTTGGAATCCCTGCGCGCCCGTTATCGGCGAAAAGGTGGGCGGCATTTCAAAACGTGTAGTAAGCTCATGCCCCCACCATCCAGCGAACCTGTATATACATCGTTTGAGAAACATGTTGTACATTTTAAATTTCAAAACAGACCTTGGTTGCTCAACATCGTTCCATTTCTCGTGCACGAACAACCCTGCGATCCCTCCTGGGCTCGAATTAAGGTATTTGTACGTGCACCAGACTGCAAAGTCGACATTCCAGTCATGTAAAGAGAGAGGTACGTTCCCGGCCGCATGAGCTAGATCCCACCCGCAGATACAGCCCTAAAATTAAAAATCAGGTCTTCTGCCTTTCAAGTATCGATTTCAAGGACGTAAAAAATCTCGCGTACCTGCTCTTTGGCTTTCCGTGTGATTGACTCTATGGGGAACCATTGACCGGTGTAGTATTGCACACCACTAAAAAGAACGAGCGCAATAGTGGGCCCTTCTTTTGCGATTATTTCCAGAATATCCTCTTCCCGAAGGGTATATTCGCCTTCTCTAGGCGATACCTCAATAATCGCGGTAGTGGGATCCAGACCATGGGCCTTGACCTGTGAGGCAAAAGCATACTGCCATGGAAATACATTGTCAGTCCGATTCATCCACGAGGGAAAAAATACCCATATGATTTACTTGATCCGAGGGGAAGGCTCTGGCTTCGCACAATATCTTGAAGCGGTCTGTAGTCGGCTTGTAGAAGGTGCTCATCATGAGGTGCAAATTGTTGGTCAACGTGCCCATGCATGCGACTTCTTTCTCTTTGGCCCCTATTAAGGTTGACTGTAAGACCGAAAGGTTAGAATGAGTTTCAGCACCTTACCTACGACCTCTGCCATCAAAGGATTAAGCTTGTCTGTGAAACTAACCCAAGGCCTATCATATGGATGCCCAAAATGTCCCACAACTCCACTGTGGCGATTGCATTAGTGGCAGTAGAGATCTACGAATTGTCTGCGTACTGTGTACCCCAAACATTCAACTCCTCTTGGACGAGGGAGACAGAACGTCTAGCTGGAAGTCCAAGGGAATTTCCGCAAAGATAAGTAACTTTGCTGTCTAGATTCGCAAGATAAGAAGCTTAGAAGACGTTATGGCGCAAATTTGGTGGTACTTGCCGCCATCAGGTCGAAGCTTGGCTTTGACGTTCTTGTTGACAGGAAAGATAAAGTCGGAACTCAGAGGAATATTAGCATCGTTGTGTTCAGCCATATCTGCGTAGGGATAATGAGAGAGAGGAAGATGGCAGCAGGCAAGTCACCTTTCTTGTGCGACTTGGGAAGAGGAGAAGTAGAAGATCGGTCCGAATGCGATATGTTTTTGATGATTAGATTAGATTCGCTCGCGTCATGATTTGAAATTTCGATCGGAAGAAATTCTTTGTGATCGACCGAGTTGGTGACGAGACGAGTCATATACCATGTCCTCAGAGCCCAGGAAGGTCGTCGTCGTCGGCGCTGGTCCAGTAGGGTGCCTGGCTGCTATGGCCTTTGCCAAAATGGGCTGGAAGGTCGATGTATTCGAGAGCCGTCCTGGTAAGTATGCCACCATTCCTGTGCGCCGCCGCTGCTCAACAACCTACGGCGCCGCCAAGATCTGCGGCTTCCCTCATCCAAGGCGACGAGCCAACAGCGCTCGATTAATTTGGCAATGTCCCACCGCGGGATAGCAGCTCTCGAAGCCGTCGATCCTGGACTCACGCAACGCTTTATGGAGACTGTTATTCCCATGCGCGGGCGCATGATTCACAGCGTGAATGGTGACCTTGACAGTCAGCTTTATGACAGGGATGGACAGGCGAGCATCCACTTAGCTCAATGTCTTTCTTCTAACCCTTGTTCCTGGGCTGTAGTGTATCAATTCGATCGATCGAGCACTACTGAACGAGGAACTTCTAGAGCAGGCTTCTGCGTCTCCACTTATCTCCATTTTCTTCAAACACAAGGTCATGGCAGCGGATTTTAATCAAAAATACATCGCTATGAAGAACCTTGACACAGGAAAAGAATTATCCGTAAACTTTGATTTTTGTATCGGAGCAGATGGAAGCTATTCAGTCATTCGACGACAGATGATGAGAGTTGTCAGGTGAGTGTGCTTCCTTTCAAGTCGTAATCCCACCCTCTCATCATCACCCTACTCCCCGTTAGAATGGATTATCAGCAGGAATACATCAAACACGAATACATCGAATTAAAAATGCCGGCAGGGGTTGATACAGATGGCCAATCGATTTTTCTCCTTGATCCAAATCATCTTCACATATGGCCACGGCATTCTTTTATGCTAATTGCGCTCCCCAACAAAGTATGTTCGCTGTATTCTGTTTTAGCTCTCAGGTTTCGAATTACTCCTCCGATGTGCTAGGACAAAACATTCACCTGTACTCTGTTCGCGCCCAGTACCGACCTTGATCATTTGGATACCCCAGAAACTATATTAGCTTGGTTCAAGCTGCATTTTTCTGACGCTCTGTCGTTGATTGGCGAAAAAGCCCTTGTTGATGACTTTACACGCAATCCCCGCAGCCCCTTGATTTGCACCAAGGTAAAGTGGGCTGTCGTCGACACAAGGAATTCCGATGTGACCATTTTTCTTTTTTTACAGTCCAAACCTTATCATTATTTGGATCGTGTCATAATTCTTGGAGATGCCGCACATTCCATGGTTCCGTTCTATGGACAGGGCCTTAATTGTGGTCTTGAGGATGTCAGAATTTTACTCACTCTCCTTTTGCAGGAGGGGGTCAAGCCGACATCGCTGTCAAATAAGGTTGGATCGACCAATGATGTAGACGTGAACCTGGCTCGTGCTCTAGAACGATATTCAAACACTCGACATGAAGACCTCATTGCTATCTGTGACTTGGCTATGGACAATTAGTGCGTTCCTTTTTTTTTTTCTTTTCAACGGGCCTCCTTGATTTTAATTTGGGCGATCTTCTAGCGCGGAAATGCGACACGCTGTTACGACTCCGATCTATCTATTTAAGAAAACATTAGACAACTTTCTTTATTCACTAACTTCTAGCTCACTTATTTCACTTCCTTCCCTGGGGCCACTACTATCTCGTGATCCATATCCTCCAGGATTACCCAGGGGCTGGCTCCCATTGTACACGATGGTTACATTTCGACCTGATATCAGCTACGCCATAGCAAAAAGAAAGGCAGTACGGCAGGCACATATCTTGGAGGGGGTCGGTTGGGGGTTTACAGCGTTAATCGGTGTGGCGGGACTGTGGATAACCCGGATGACATTGGCACATTCTATACAAGCTAAGCCCTGAATATTTACCACCCCATAAATTAGTGGGCATCTCGGTTCAATTTGAGCATTTTTCTCATCGCGGAAAAATATGAGGAGTTGAGCATGTGCACATAGAATCTTATCAGAAGATACCATGAGGCTCACACCTTGTCACTGCGTTTGACAAAAGAGCGGAGGTATATAGCGTAAGGTATACAAAAGGACTACAGAAAGGACGGTGATAATACGCAACAACGATAACCCAGGAAAAAAGTTCGAGAAGTAGGTATGGTAAAAGATATCGTAAGACAAGAGATATGCGTGCTGGTCGTGAAGGTGCAAGTAAAGTAACAACAAAGCAGATGGAGTACGAGTCTGTAAAGGGAGAAAAAACTGTGGAAAAACGACGGGAAAACATGTACAAGAAACGCGAAAGCTCAGCTGATTAATCAGTCCGACGACTTCTTGGTAGGAGGCCTACCCCGCTTTTTTTTCGCGCTGGATTCCGAGGCGTCGCCACTGGCGCCTGCGCCATCGCTTGTGTCTGGTTTAGGATTTTTTGGAGGACGACCACGCTTTCGTTTGACGGGTGGCTCGCCATCTGCCTCATCGTCACCCTTCTTTTCCTGTCAACAAGAAATGTCAGAGATGCTTCTAAAGTGCCTGGATAGGACACAAGTGTGAGAAACGCGCAAGATGGGAATGAACGGACCTTTGGAGGACGCCCCCTCTTGCGAGGAGCGATTGAAGACGAGGATGCAGCGGGCGGAGCAGAGGCCGAACCTGGGCGTTTGTTCTTACTGCCCTTGGGACGGCCTCTGCCACGCTTCGCGGGTACGCCTTTAGCGGCGGGATCTGTAAAAGGAAATGATGGAAACAGAAACACGATCAGCAAAAAACAGGAAGGATTGTTGAAGGACGGGATTGTTCGGGCATAGAGAGGGAAAGTATGCTGACCATTGTCTGCATCTTGAGGAGGTTGTTCGTCGAGCTCGTCTAGATTCCGCTTATCATCTGGATCGTCATGTTGTTCGTGTTCAGAGGATGACATTCGTTGATGAGGGCGGAGTGAAGGATATGGAGGGCAGGAGGACGAAGAGAAGGGATAGTGCTGGTTTGAGGGAGAGCGCTAGAGTGGGGGAAAGTAGCGTGGACCCGGCTTTAATGAAGAAATAGAGTCCCGAATATAGAAGAATTCCAAATGAATTGTTGGCCCAGAGCCAATCGCAATATTTACCCCTGATTTCGAGGGTTACACTCACGTAAATCTGTGGCAAAACTACTAAATATCCCAAATATGGTAGTCACGTCCCACACCGCGGACTTGCCAACTCTTTGTATACGTGTTCCACATGCGCCTCCTACTACTACCCGCCCTCCTCACCCTCACCGCTGCTCGTCTCCTCCATTCTCTCCCAGACGATACCCATGCCTTTCCCAAATTCCGTGTAGCCTTTCTCAACCGTCTGCCACTTCATCCAGACACTGCTCAACGCTGGCTACAACAAGGGCTACGCGGTGGCGAGCTAGAGTTTCTCGATCAGCCATGGACAGACCGTCTCGACAGCCACGACCCAGTCACACAAGTAGGCATCATCACTCCCTCTATCCCAATCTAACACGTCTCTCCTAGCCCTATACCCTCGAGAAGATGGATCTCGCTCCAAACTCTTCATATCTCTGTCTTGTATCACAGACAGACATCCCAACTCCTCAGCCATCCGATGACGAATCCTCCGATACCCCCTCACGAAGTTGGTCACTGCTACAACCTTTGTCGGGAACTTGTCTTTACGTGCGCCCTTCGAATCTCACCTCTCTCCTCATTCTTACGTACACAGCATCGGCAAGGCTGGTTTACCTACTCGTACTGCCACAATCAAGAAATTAGACAGTTCAAGGAAGCCGCAAACTCTGCAGGTGCTCTTCTTTTCCCTTGGCATCCTTTCTTCCTGGCTGCATCCAGTCGCCTGTCTGTCATCCCCAAAGCCCCATTCTGATTGTTTAATTTCAGGAGGACATAGAGCACCTCAAGAAGACCCTGAAGTAGGCCCTTGAATCAAATATTTCTGAATCCAATTTTTAAATGCCGCATCCCTGCAGTGGGAGTCATATACATTAGGTAGGGCGCCCCAACCCGGTGCCGATCTCACCCTGGCGGAGCAGAATGCCCAAGCCAATCTCGAGCTTGCACAGAGTTCTGGCTCTCTTTATCTCGTCCAAAGGTGGAGCGACGGAACCCTCTGTGACAAGACTCGAAAACCTCGCGAAGTTGAAGTTCAGGTTAGTAGCACAGCATCATATGACCGCCCCCCTTCGTGCTTCTAATTCCCTTCCCCATCTAATCTTTTAATAGTTCCACTGCTCAATGACAATGACCGACACTATTCTGTTTGTCAAAGAAGCAAAGACCTGCTCCTATGTTCTCGTGATCAACACTCCGCGGTTGTGTGGCGAGCCTGGCTTCAAATCTTATCGCGACACCAGTGACGAGAACCCAATCCGCTGTCGCGAGATTGTCGATCCTCTAGAGTCTGGCAATCCCGCCGATATACCCGACGACGTCCCCGACATGCTAGATTACCCCATCAAACTCTCGCGGCGCAAGCAATACCTCCCTCCTGCTCCCGCAAAAGTCGCGTCAGAGGCTGCGGCCGATAGCTCCGAGACCGCGTACAACGAGTTACTGCTCAAGGCAATCGAGTCGCTGACGGGCAAGGACTCCACGGTGGCGCTGCGCGAGATCACGACGGACGGGGACGCAGTGGTCTTTGAGCTCGTGGAGGAGTTTGACATGACAGATGACCAGATCCTGGCGATGGAGAACCTAGAGGAGACACTGCGGGCGGCGGGCTTTGATGTTATGGGCCCGGCGGCGAAAGGCAAAAAGGACGACAAGTCGACAGAAAAGGACAAGGCCCAGACCGCGCCGAAAACGAAAAAGAACAATAATAAAAAGCAAATGAAAGGGAGGACTTGGCGCGAGGAGCTGTGATCACCGGCCATTTACACTTTTATCTGTCTGTCGTCTAGGACGCATTGTACGTTTATTTGACGCGCGTTAGCTGCGGTTGTAATTATCCTTCGTTCTGGATCTGCATTGAATTATTTTTTTTTTCGTCCGAGGGGGAAAAGAAAATGCCAGAGTATTCCAATTTCCAAGAGAAGTCACAAAGTTAATTGGCAAAACTTCCCCCGCCACATTTGGGAGGAGAGAGGTGCTTCTGGATTCAGAAATCAGAAAAATTCTCTCGTACGTGTGTCCTCTCCTGAGTAAAATTAGAGAACCAAAAACATTCAAATTTTTTTAATTCGTGGGCGGCCCCAATGATGCCCAACGCCTGAATCAAGCTCTTGTGTTTCACAGGGACGCCGTTTCATTGAAATCTGATCGTACTACGTTGAGCAAGCATAAGCGTATGTGTGTGCCTTGTACGTTATATACAGGCAAGCTCTGAAGCCTAGCGCGTGGCTACTAAAGAGTGACCTCTTGCGGCCTTTTTTGCCGGGCCACAATGAAGTCCCGAAGCCAGTACTTCTCGCCGCCACCACAGGAAGAAATCATGATGATCTTGAGGTCTTGATCAGCACACGTTTCGAAGAATTCCTCAGGCAGGCCAGCCACGAGTCTATTCGTAACGTTTTACGACGAGTTGTGCATCAAACAACAAATAATGGTATCCACACAACCTGCCGCCACCAATTTCAGTCATGTTCTCGCCACCCCGATTGATCTTGTTGATTTTGGTTTCCCCTTTCAAACACCAACACCAACTTCAACTTTCAAGTCAACAAATTCATAAGTGTCATCATCATTATCATCATCAGAAGAAGATTAGTACATGTTTGATTTTTTTTTCTCTCTACGGAGTGAAGGAGGGACGGGACGGGGTCATGAGGGGTAGGTTACACAAACAACGTACAAGGGAACAGGGCATGACAGGCGGAAAATGCAAGGAGGTCCAACGGAACGTGTGAAGAGGGAGAGGGATGGCGTGGGGGGAGGATATTGGGAAAAATGTGGCAGTAGTTGAAGCGTATTTTAAATAATCCGCGGAAGGGGAGTCCACGACACGACGCGCGTCGTCAAATCAAGGGAAATAGATAGGGAAAACATGCTGGGATAAAAAAAAAAGGTGAGAATATATCACACGTCTAAATATCATGTTGATATGATATGAACGAAGGCAAAGGCAAAGGGAGAAGGAAAAAAAAATAGATATATAAAAGGAGAAAGTCGTTACGACATAAAAGAGGACCCCCAAGTCCGTCGAGCATCTATATGCGGGGAACGGACTTTGCGGTGCGGCACACACAGCACCATCTAGAAGAAGCGCTTCTTTCCACTCTTCTTCTCGTCCTCCGCGACCTTGATATGCACATGTTCGGGCTTAACGCCTGGTCTCGAGCACGGAACGATGCTCTTAAGCCACTCGTCGCCATCGTCCTCGTCCTCGGTATCACAATCATCGTGGTCAATACAATGACCACCGTTGGGGGACCCTGACCTGCCATCACGATGATGCACTGTCAGATCACAGCCGCACAACAGGCCGCTGGTCTTGCCCTTGCCCTTGAGGAGATCGGTCAGCGTGCAGCGAGAGGAAGGCTCGACGTATAGCATGCGTCGAAGAGCACCCCGTGTTTCGCGCGGGAGGAGCCGGAAGATGGACTCTGCACCTCCGGCGTGATAGGTGGCCACGCTATCCGTGCGTTGTCGGGTCTTTGGGGGAACGGGAGTCGAAGCAGACGTTGGGGTAGGAGCGGGTGCAGGTGTCGGCGTCTTTTCGGGCACGGGACGGGGTATGGGGGTATCAGAGTTCTCGTTGACCTCGGCGATGGCTGCAGTAAAGGTAGACGCGCGGTTGCGTTGGGTGTTGGGCGATGGTGGTGGGGCGAGCTTGTCTTCGTCCGCGCGTGCATTCAACGCGTGGCAGGGAAGAGACTCTGTTGAATGGGCTGGGCGGCCGAATGTAAGGACGGATGGGTCCATCTCGCGTGGACTTTCGGATGGTAAGAGCTCGGTACCAATCATTGGCAGTGTACCCATGCTGTGCGATTGAAGCGTGGGGTTGGGGTGGAAACATTCGCTGGTCAGAGCAGTGGGTGTTGTGAGGGGAGACGAGGAATCTGTGTCAGATGCCAAATGGGACGGGGGATCGGTGATGGCAGTGGACTCGGTAGATGCAGAGGAAAGAATAGAAGCATTCTCTGAAGAAGCGCTAGTGCTGGTAGATGATGAACCTTCTTCTTGAGATGTTCCAGTGCTAGCGGAGCGCTCTCTTAGCGGGGGTGGTTTGTGTAGTGATGATAGAGAAGGGGGAAGAGTGGCACCTCGGGATGGTTGATTGGAGGTATCATGATCGGGGTTCTGAGTATGGACCTTTGGTTGTTTAGGTGGTGGTTTGAGGGAAAGATCGGGGTGAGCGTTGACAAAGGCGCGGAAGCTGGGATCGGTCTTTGGGTCGGGGATCTTCCAAGGGAAGCGCCTGAGTACCATACACATGAAAATGATGGCCACGCTCCAGACGTCAGTCTTTCTAGGGTCATAGGAATCCTTGCTGAGGACCTCTGGTGCAAGATAAGGGTCACTGCCGACTATACCGGTTGCGGGAGTATGTGATTTGCCGGGGTAATGAAAGACGGTAGCAGTGCCAAAGTCGATGAGTTTGACGACGTTGTCGTTGGTCATGACACAGTTGTCGAGTTTGAGATCGCGATGAGCGAGACCCATTTCGTGGAGGTACTCTACGCCATCACAGATTTGGCGAAATACGCAATAAATCTCTGGGCGGCACATTTTGCCTGACATGACGACACTGAAAAGGTCAAAGGGAGCGTACTCCATGACCTGTGAAGAAGTTTAAGAGTGGCAAAAGGCAAAGGGGAAGAAAAATGACCTCGTAAAAGAGACCATGGTCTGATACGATGTCTACGGTCTCGATGATGTTGGGGTGTTTGAGGGTAGAACCAACGCAGAATTCAGCAGTGACCTTTTTCTGATATTCCTTTTCTGATTCATTGGAGCGTTTTGGCCTGAACTCTTTTGCGGCGTAGAGGACGCTGCCAGCCTTTGAGGAGGACTTGATGAGACGAACGGTGCCACCAGCGCCACTGCCCAGGACACGGCCTAGTTTACCGTATTTTTTTGATAGATGTACATGAGCAGGACCTGGGGAAGAGTGGTGACGGGGAGGGGAGACTGGGGAAGGGGAGGGGGAGGGGGGAGTAGGGGGTCTGTCCTTTGACTGCTTTATGTGAGTGTTGTGGTCGAGGAAACGCTTGAGGTCGTGGAAAGGCCCATGATGGGAGGGCATTGCTAAGAGACCGAGATGAGCAGAGATTGCAAGAGCAATGTCCAAGTCTCTCTCCATACTATACAATTCAATATATTATCATGACAAACCACTATCAACGTCAGCCTCCTCCCCGGACTTTTCCGGTCCGATCACCCTACATCCTCTGCCTCCCGTTTCCGCTTCATCTCCCGCGAAACTCGGTGTTGTGCTGCTTCGTGTTTGGCCAATTCATTCGACACCTTTGACACTGGGCTCTTGCTAATTTCTGTATTCATTGTCAGTTAGTTCAACAACACAGGCACACTCTCTCACCTTGCTTCAGATCGTACCTGCCCATCACAAAATCAGCCAACAATTCCACCCGAGATAAACAAAACTACCCACATGACTTCGTCGTCATCGTTTGTGAGGAACGTGATTGCCGTCCCCATCTTCCCTGCTCGTCCAGTACGCCCTATGTACAATCCCATCAATACCACCCCACATGTATCCTCGTCCCACTTACCAATTCGATGAACATACGCCTCAATAGTACCTGCCATCTGAAAGTTGATCACCAGCGACACGTCCTGCACGTCGATACCACGTCCTGCAAGGTCGGTCGCCACCAACACATCGCTTTCTCCACTCCGCAGCGACTGTAGCGCCGCTTCTCTTCCCTCTTGGTTCTTACCAGAGTGTAGTGTCGCCGCATTCCACTGCTTCATCCGTTAGCACCACCCATCTCCCATCACAAATCTCACTTACCCCTGCCCGTGACAGATCCTTTGCCACCATGTCCGCCGTCTTCTTTTGGTTCACAAACACAATAATAGGTGATGCATACTCTCCACTGTTCAGAATCTCCAAAAGTCTTTGTCTGTCAATCCGCCATTTGTTAATACCCAATAATTAAACAATAAACAATTCACCCACTTTTTCTTTTCGTCTCCAATCACAAACTCCACA
>JABAJV010008551.1:114051-153154 GCA_018854895.1 Tricholoma furcatifolium
CTCCGCAGCGACTGTAGCGCCGCTTCTCTTCCCTCTTGGTTCTTACCAGAGTGTAGTGTCGCCGCATTCCACTGCTTTATCCGTTAGCACCACCCATCTCCCATCACAAATCTCACTTACCCCTGCCCGTGACAGATCCTTTGCCACCATGTCTGCTGTCTTCTTTTGATTCACAAACACAATAATCGGTGATGCATACTCTCCACTGTTCAGAATCTCCAAAAGTCTTTGTCTGTCAATCCGTCATTTGTTAATACCCAATAATTAAACAATAAACAATTCACCCACTTTTTCTTTTCGTCTCCAATCACAAACTCCACACGTTGCTCAACCGTGTCAACCGCCCTGCCGGCCTCGCCGATCGTGATCACTGCCGGCTTCTTCAGGTATTTCCGTGCCAGCCGCTCAACCGCTGCCGGCATCGTCGCCGAAAATAATGTCGTCACCCGCGTCCTGCCCTTTTTCACCATCGTCTCCCCATCCACATCCATCTGCTCCCCTGCATCCTCTCCTTCCATAGTTTCACTCGGCAATGCATCCAAAATAAACGTCAGATCTGCCTCGAACCCAAGATGCACCATTCGGTCTGCTTCGTCCATCACAACATATCGGCACTGAGACAGTACGAGCACGTGACGCTCAATGACGTCCCGCAGCCGTCCCGGCGTCGCGATGATAATTTCAGCTCCCTCTCGCAAATTGAATTGCTGTTCCTCAACCGCCCGCTGTTTGGGATTTTAGTGTCATCATTACATTGATTGATAGCTTTATCGCTCACCCCTCCAACGATCGACACGCATCTGAATCCGAGCGGTGACGCAAATTTGCGCGCCTCGCTCTCGATCTGCTGAGCCAATTCGCGCGTCGGCGCCATAATCAATGCATACGGCCCGAGATGCCTGTTATCGTCCGTCAAGGGAGGCAAACCAGAGATAAACGCCAACATCGGAATAACAAATGCTGCCGTTTTACCGGAACCTGAAATGCAAAAATCTTTTTCAAGCGAAAAAATCCCGTGGTATGGAGAGAACGCCCACCTGTTTCGGCAATACCAATGATGTCGCGATTTTGAAGTCCAATTGGGATCGCTTGACGCTGGATAGGAGACGGTTCTTTGTACCCAATCGTTTCAATACATTCCAAAATACTGGCGGGAATAGATGATTCGGTCCATGAGCGTAATGGGTGCGGTATAGAGCCACCTGCGCGCAGAAAACATCAGCCATCGTCACACTGAAATGTAGACAAACACACGTACCTCTGGCAGAAATACTAAAGTCTTCCCTAAAGATGCGCCAATCTCGCTCCTTCATCTCCTCGAGCTTCTTTTCCGTCCAATGCCTATCATCCAACCCTGCCTTGGCCGCCATCCGCCTCTCCAACGCGTCCGCAAGCTCAGTGCCACCTGCGCCACTCTTCCTCTGCCCGCCTGCGCCCGCGCCCGCGCCACCATCATCCATCCCCGCGAGCCGCCCGCGCCCAAACATCACCTGCGCGCCCTGCCGCGCGCCGCCCACCGCCCCGGGCGCGTCCGCCGTAAACGTGTCGTCCCCCGCGTCCCAGTCAAACACGAACTTGCGGTCGTTCATCTTGCGGATTTTGCGCTTCTTCTTGTCCACGCCGAGGTAGCGCGAGCGGATGGCGGAGAGGTCGTTGTCGGTCATCTGCGGGACGAACGTCTCGGATTGCTCGGAGGGCATTTCGGATGAGGGGGCGGTGGAAGAGGGCGGGGGTGTGGGCCCCGACGCGGAGGGCTGCTGCGACTGCGTGCCGTCGAAGGAGGGCTTGCCGCTGCGGTTTGCGCGCGGGCCTGTGGGGACGTTTTGGAATCCGTCTCTGGGGCCCGGTGTTGCTGTGGCGCTCGATGGCGGCGGGGGCGGGGGCATGTTGCCGCGCCGGTTGTCGCGCCGTCCATGGCGATCGCCACGGTCCTTTTCAGGGTGGGCGTATCTATCCTCATCTGCGGAGACCAGGTTGTTGTAGAGTAGTGTGTAGTTGTGATAATGAGAGACTCACTGCGGCTTCCACTGCCGTACCTCCCACTTGAACGTTCCTTTTGCCTCAACTCGTCCGCGTCCCGTTCGAGAGCCTCTCGATCTCTACGAGCACTCTCTTCTCGTTGTTTCTGTTCATTAATTTCTTTGGCACGGGCGGCAATCGCAATCTTTGCTCGTTCTTCTTTAGATAGGAATTTGGGCTGAATGTGTACTTTTGTGAATTACTCCGCGCTGCATGCATGCAGTGAAACAAAACCCGCACCTTGGAAGCAGCCTCCTTTTCTGCCTTTTGCTTCTGGAGCAGCGACTCTATCGAGAGCGGCTCAGAACGATTAGCCATGCCAACACCGCTGAGAGCGAGTCAAAAGAGCAAGGCAGGATGGTACCACGTGACATCATCACTTGTTTTACACCTCGTCGTCGAATGCACAACTTTGAGAGGGCGCAGTCGCCGCGCCCAGATACACCCGAGCCGTCTTCGATCCAAGGCCGCAGGAACACGGGCGTCCAGCTGCTTGACGACGAGGGTGCCATCTCACTCGAGGCAAGTGCTATAAATGCATGCTATCTGATCTCAAAGTGATTTTTTTTTTATTAAAGCTCGAGGCATGCCTTAAACATATTTTTTCAAAATATTGCGTTCCACATGCGGGCGAACAGCGCCCAGGAACGCTTCTTGAGCCGCCGCCCAATGCGTATTTGACGCCGGAGGGATTGGATGCCTGGGCACGGGATACGAATGGGGCACCCTTTTCGCAAGAAACCAAGGACGAGCTTGTGGAGTTTATGGATGTGACTGACGATGGACATCTTACGTACGTCCTGTATAAAGAACAAGGATGGGGCTGTACTTATAATGCTACTAGGTTCAAAGGGTTTATGCAAGTATATCAGCTACAGACGGAGAATGACGAGGAAGAGACGTGGAGGGATTTGGTGAGTGTGGTGTGGATGGTTGAGAGAATGAGGCTAATAGCTGTTTCTAGTCAAGCCACGGATTTGATCGGACGTTGAGACTAGTAGCTACAAGGAGAGAAGAGGCGTGAAATGTAATTGAAGTAGATACATGAATATTGATTAGGATTGGGACAAGGTGAGTTTCCAAATCTCGATGCCCTCCCAGTCCTCCTTTGGCCAGTCGAGACGGGCCTTGAGCATGGCCTTGACAAGTTTCCGATGAGGAATGCGTTGGACATGAAAGCCCCAAGTGTGATGAGCATCTGCGAGACATGAATCTACGAGAAGGGGATCGCGACGTTCGAGACAGATGTATACTGGGGGTGGACGCGCGGCGGGAGCAGAGAGGCACAGAGCATGAAGGGAGCGAAGGAGAAGAGGGATGAGAGATGGATCGTAGACGGTGTCTGCTGTGCAGATGAGGTCAAATGGAGGACGAAGAAGGTTGTGAGGATTGTCATGAGATGGCGGGGGTGACGGAGAGGCTATGACTGATGGATGGTCCCATATCCAAGCATGTGGAGGGACGGACCAGTCGAGTTCGCGGACCTGAACAGTGCCCTGGACGTGGTGAATGTTGGCGTGGATGTTGTGGCTGAGAACGGAAGAGATGACATGGGGAATGTCTGTAGCAAGTACACGCCAGCCAAGAGAAGCCATGACAAGACTTGAGAGGATAAGAAGATGGAACATGCAATGAGAAGTGTGCGCGTACGCTGTTAAGCCAATGCCACTTCCGAGTTCGCAGAGAGATCCAGGGTTGAGATTCAAGGATGCAAGATACGCAGAGAGACACTGAGCACCAAGCCACAGGGCTGTTCCATTTGAAATGCCATTATCAGACTGGGAGAGGAGTAGACTGTTGAAGTGGATGGAGGACTGGTGTTTTGTGTGGTGGGCAGGGAGCATGATCAAAGTTCCCACGGGTCCACGCTGCCAACCACCATGAAGGCGTTCCTACACCGTCTGCACATTGGCGGTGGAAAGGACAAGGAACGTGACTCGCTCGGTCTCGACAAGTGTCCGCCTCTCCAGCAATGGCCTCCCCACAACGACCCTCAGAAAAAGGTAGCCTTTGCTCCGTCCATCCCTGATCAACAACCACCACCACCTCCACCTTCCCCCCCTCCTCCTCCTCCACCACCACCACTCAAGACAAATGTCACTCGATTTCAGGATACTCATGCTGAAAAACCAAGAGTATCCGTTTCTGCAGCTGCCTCTTCATCCAGGACAGATACAACTGTAAAGGCTACGTCCACTCGCACTGCCTCTCCCTATCTCCAGAAACCAGCAGACCCCTCTGCGCCCTCTCTCCGCTCAGAAACCCCATTCTCACAAATGTCGTCGGGTAGTGGAAGCAGAATTCTCGCTGCTACTTCCTGGAGCGAAGTCACCACTGAAGACCTTGTTTCCAATCTCGGCTCAAGGGAACGCACTCGTCAGGAAGTCTTGTTTGAAATCATCTCTAGTGAAGAAAGGTTCGTTGCCCCCAAATCCCTCTATTCCCTTTCTCATCTCTTCACAAAGATATGTTCAAGAATTAATCAAGATGAAAGATACCTTCATCGATCCCCTCCTTCATCCTTTCTCAACTCCTGCTCCATCCCTCCCCTCTTCATCTACCCCAAATCTGGACTATGATTACTACAGAGCAGACTCTCCTACAGAGTCGGGTGACCATCTTCCCCCAATTGCTGCCCGCTTCATGACCCCTTCTCCTTCCGGTCCGCCCCCAAGCGTAGCCACCTCTTTTACCACAAGAATCAAAGATACCCCAAACATCGACGGCGAGTCTCTCGAAACAGATGAAGAGGACGAAGATCCCTCAAGGCCATACAATAAACGCGTCACAAGTCCTGTCTCAAACTCAGATCACCCCAGGTCACCATACCGCGGAAGCACTTCCACAAAAACATATGGCCGTGCTGCTGGCACTTCCGTCCCATTTCCCTCCAGATCCCACTTTTCCTTGCCACCTCCTCCCCGCAACCAAATGGCATCATCTACTCATTCCCTCGGCCGCCAGTCGGTTATTGTAGACAAGGAACGCGAGCGGAAAAATAGTCAGAATGATCCACAGAAGGGTGTCCTTAGGAAATTCAAAAAGAGCACCACCACCACCCCCGCAACTGTCCTTGGAGGCGTTCTCGCTCCCCACCAGATCCCAGAAGACTTGCGTCGGTGTCTAGAGGTCATAGACTCTGGTGTTCTTGATGGTCACAAAAGGCTCTCGGATGCTCTCAAGAAGCGATATGATGACCAGTACCCCCTCGTTCGTTCCCTTGCAGACGTCTTTGTTTCAAATGTTCGTTCATTTATCATGTAAACAAGTGCGCGCAACTTACTTTTCCTCCTAGTCCGATATCTTTGCAGGCTACAAGGACTACGTCTGTCATCTAGAGCGAGCCCTCGACCAAGCTGACGCTGCGTTGTCCAACGTGTCGTCCAAAAAGCCCAAGAATCAGGATGCTGCCGAATGGCAAAAGGTCTGCAAGCTCCTTCAAAAGCTCGAGGGTGATGCATCAGACAAGGGAGAAACTGGGCTCGCCATTACTCTTTCCAAACCATTCCAACGGCTCCTCAAATACCCCCTTCTCTTCCAAAATCTCCTGTTCCACACCGACCCCAGCACGTTCGAGTACGAGAGCACGTTGCAAATGGTGGCTGAAATCGAAAACATCGTGCGGAGTATCGAGGATCAGAAGATTCAGCGGGAGGAGCGCGACAAGACGCGTGATGTCTTTGCGCGCATCGAGGGATTGGACAAGGTCAAGCAGTTGGCCCTCCCCAAGCCCTCGCGGATCCTGGTCGAAGAGCGACCATGCCCCATCCCTGGCAATAGCCCTCTAAAGGCCTCGTCTCCTCCCCCCGTCGTCAATGCCAAGGGCGTACGCGGCAAGTCGTCGTTTAAACGCCTGAGTGACGTCCTGGGAGGGAACAATGGCGTCGGAGGAAAGAAGGACCTCTGGTTCGTTGTTTTTAATGACGTTGTGCTGCAGTGCCAAAGGACAGGGACAACTTCTGTGCCCCTCGTTGCCGCTATGACATCCAGAACCAATTCACTGCCAGAGTTGCAGGGCAAGGCCAAATACGCTACTACCGGACGCCGGAATGTGCAGACTAAACCACGAAATTTGTATAAATTTATAAAGGTAAATTATATGGAAATTCAACCGAGACCACCCCATTTCTGATATTTATGTCCGCAGATTGAAACATGGGCCATCGGGGATGTTATGCAACCCCGAGAGGGCGTCGTGTCCATGGAAGAGTACGTCATGCCGATGATACTGCTGACTCGCTTGGCTTATGGCTCACCCCATCTTAGCGTTGTTAGATCGCGTTCGCAGGTCCAAACTCAGCCCAGAATTGTCCCCCTCCCCGACGACGACGAAGAAAACAACGATTCGGACGATTCGGACAGGAAAAGCAAGATGAGCTTCTCGTACTGGGGCGCTGACAAGATCACAGTCCAGAAACCGCTCGCCAAAGGCAAAACTTCGCCCGGGGCACGTCGAGGCGCCGTAGCATCTTACAGCCGTGAGTCTTCTGCAAACGCCAAATTTGGCACGCGGCTCGTGTCAGGCGATAGCACCACTGGGCTTCGGCCGTCCAGCCGAAGGACGCAGGCCACGCCGATATCTCGACGGCCCACTTTGGATGACAACTCGAATTACGCCAAGGCCACGGTAACATCGACGAGGCCTCCCTGGGGCGCGGGTGCCGGCTCTCCTGCGCCCCCACCGTCAAAGCGCTCTCGCAACACCTCGCAAACTAGCGCTGCGACGCGTGTGGCTACGCCTGCGAAAGCCACTACGCCTGCTCCTTCGGAAGATTCTGGGGTAGGCTTCTATCGCCAGTATATCGCACAGGACCCGTCACTGAATAATGTCTAAAGTCGTAGACAAAACTTGGCCCCGTATATCCCCCTGTATATCCCATCTACTAGTACCCTCAAACCTTATTATTACCCCTATCTGGTCAGCATTATTTTACCCTCTTTCATTCATATCTCTTTGTTACCCTGCTGTCACATTTATAGTGCTCATTCTACGCTCCTTTCTATCTTACTCATTTCAACGACAATACATACAGCTCTCATGACTCATGACCATCTATCTTTTTTCCCCTACATCTATTTGGCACACCGGTTTTTCAATTTATTGCTTCCAGACTTTACCAGCTTACTCGTCTGTCCCGTACGCAGCGTTGTGAATACTGACGCTTCGGCCACTTGGGTCGGAGGAGCATCCCCAGTCTCCGCGGGGTATCCAACTAGGAAATTGGCCGTAAGAAACAAAAGAAAATCCAAGTGGAAGGAGTTATACGCACCGTACGGCTGTGCTTGCAGCAGCCTCAGAGGGGAAGAGACCTATGGCTCGGATAAATCGCCCATTCAAGGAAGGGATAAGATATCATGCGAGCTTACCGTCGAATATCTCACGGATATAGTAGGCTTCTTTAGTATCGGGGGTACCTTCAGTCCATCGCTCAGCCCTTTTCGCGAACGCCTCGTCAGAAACCACTGTTTGAGCGTGCTCTTTCATTCTGGAGACGAGATCAGCCCATGGGGTTACAAAAAAATGTGAGATAACGTACCCATCGATCCAAGAGTAGCCGACACCGTCCGAGAATTGCTCCTTTTGCCTCCAAAGGATGGATCGGGGCAGATAGGGCTGCACGCCGGAAGTCAATCGAAGCTTCTACGTTTATAGCACCATGTAGATACTATACCTTTCCTCCCGGGGAACAATCGAAGGCCTTTCGGAGGATATACTGAAGAAGAATAAGTATACCAATATAATTTTTTTGGCCCAGTGATATTCATACCTTCTCCATCTTAGGACAACCATCGGCATCGACCTCCTGGGTCTGGCCCTTTTGGAACATCTTCTCTTTCGCGTCGATGTTCATGGAGACCTCCAAAAAGGCTTTGTCTAAAAACGGCACACGGGCCTCAAGACCCCACGCCATGGTAGATCTGGGGTAAACCGTGTGAGCATATTAACTTTGTTAAGGGTAAAAGAGTAATTTACTTGTTGGCACGAAGACAATCTGCGGTGTGAAGGTTTTTAACACGCTTCACACATTCCTGGTGGAAAGAAAGGCTGTCAGGGGCAGCATGGAAGTAAAGGTATCCTAGAAAAGCTCAGTGTGAGGAGGATCAGCGTCACGAGGTAAAAAGTTAGTACCTCCGAGAATTTCATCGCTTCCTTCTCCACTCAGGACCATCTTCACGCCCATGGCCTTGATCTTCCTGCTGAGAAGATACATCGGGGTGCTGGCACGTACAGTGGTCACGTCATATGTTTCCAAATGATGGATAACTTCAGGGATCGCATCTAACCCTTCCTGGACCGTGAACACATATTCGTGGTGAACAGTCCCGAGGAAAGCTGCCGCCTTCCTTGCCGCCAAAAGATCAGGAGAGTTTTCCAGTCCGATGGAGAAGGAGTGCAGCTGAGGCCACGCCGCAAGGGCCGCTGAAAGCGAGTGTTTGAATGTGAACTAACGAACAGATACAGCGATTCATATTTACCCTCTTCCGTGACAAGGCTCGATATACCAGATGGGCTGGCAGGTCCACTAGACGCTTCCCTAAACTTCTTCTGTCGCAATTCGTATTGAGCTTGAGCGACCTTCTCAGTCTCCCTGGCCGCGATGGATGCAATAAGACTACTGTCGAGACCTCCGCTGAGCAAGACACCATAAGGTACTTCTGACATCAGACGTTTGCGAACGGCGGCCTCCAAGGTTTCACGGAGAAGTGTGTAATCTGTGGTGTTGTTGGCAATGACGCCACCTTCCTCATCGCCAGTCCACCAGGTGGGCTCGTAGTAACGCGTCGTCGACTGGTCACGGCTATCGTATACGTGGCCAGGAGGGAACGAAATAATCTTTTCACAGTCATCGACCAAAGCCTTGAGCTCGGAAGCAAAGAAGACCGCTCCTGGGTACTTGGAACTCCATCCTTGATACAAAGTGGTGATACCAATGGGGTCACGGGCAGCAATGATTCGGGTGGGAGTCACAGATTCGTCCAAAAGGACAAAAGAAAACATGCCATCGAGTTGATTGCAGAGTTCTTTGTCGAATTTCCTGTACTGATTCACGGCACGCGATTAGCGATGCGAACCAAGATCACGACACGGGATTAGGTTCACCAAAGGTATGATAACCTCACAATCGGAATGAGTCTTGAATTTCACGTCAGGGCCGACGCTGTTGCGAAGGGCGATATGGTTGTATATCTCGCCATTAACAGCAAGGATGATCTTGCCATCGTCACTAATAAGAGGTTGGGCACCCGTGTCTACACAAGATCTGTCAATGTTGCTTTAATGAAACATGTTTGAGTCACTCACCAACACCCACGATAGCAAGTCGTTCGTGGACAAAGACGGCATCTTTGCCAACATAGCATCCCGACCAATCGGGACCACGGTGGCGAAGACGTTTGGAGAGTGCGATAAAGTGGGCTCTTTCAGCCGCAGGCTTTTGAAGGCCATGTACAGCAAATATTCCGCACATGCTACTTGGAAGATAAAGGAGTCAGACAGTATAGAGGCACAAGCGTCGGGTCTTTTTCAAAAATTGAACCCAATAGGTTTCGCCCGATAATATGTGACTCGCCCGAAGCAAGTCGGAGATAGATTAGATAAGATACGATAAGATGAGATGCACACATTCGATCGCGGAAGTATACCTACTGCCGCTCCGTACGCAGTCACTTACCCCGCAATGTCTAGTAGAGACCGTCTTGCCGCTGCTAGGGTGTGTCTTCACGACTTTTTTCTTGCCCATGCTCACGGCATAGCAGGCTCGGCGCCAACAGCAGGCTGTTGCTTCTGACAGCCATGAAATGAATATTTTGGCTGGTACTTCGGAACCTTCAGGTCCAACTGACACCGGCTCAACTTCCGACTTCTTCACTGAGGCGAGGCTATCCGAAATACTGGCGGTGATAACCCTCTAATTTTGCGTGCTTAGGTTTCGTCCATTCAGGAAGGCATAGAGCGTATGAATGCCAATGTCCACCATATCGCTACGCTACACGCCCGAATACTGAACGTTATTGACGAAGGCCAAACTCACGATGTTGCCCAATTGGAACAACTAACAGCGGAAACCAGAAGTCTGAGCAATAATTTAAGGGACAGGATTAAGGCCTTAGATCTCGTGCCTCTAGGACCCGATGCCCAAATGCGGAAGAACAGAGTAAGGGTTTCGGACCCTTATCTATTCGATAGACTGGCTAACCCTCCGTAGGCAAGTTTCGTACGGGCAAAATTCATTGAAGCTATTCAGAATTATCAACGGCTTGAACAAGAATATCGCACAAAGTCAAGACAACGCGTCGAAAGGCAACTGAAAATTGGCGCGTCTTCACCAGTAATTCTTTTTGTTTTGATCTCATGGCTTCCCATAGTCAAGCCGGACGCGACTCCTGAAGAGGTCACAGCTGTGGCGGAAGGTGGCGGTCAACAGATATTTGCACAGGCCGTAAGATCTAGCTTCTCGTGGAAATCATCGATCCAACCGTTGAATATAGCTCACGGCAACATCTCGGTATGGAGAATCACGTATGGCCTTTCGTGAGGTGCAGGAACGGCAGTCTGAGATTAAGAGGATGGAAGAAACGCTAGCAGAGCTCGCTCTACTGTTCGCAGATGTAAGCGCTCTGCCGCTCTACCTATTAACCAAGACCCACGATATTGATTGCATTTAAAGATGGCGACATTGGTTGAGCAACAAGACGAAACTATTGGCCATGTGGAGCAAGTCGCAATAAACGTTGAATCAGATACAGGTAAAGCGTAAGTTACTACGCATCTACGCTGACAAGCTGTAAATAACGCGGGTTTTCCAGTACAGAACAAACGTGGAAGGCAGTCCTGTCTGGTGTGGATCTTTTTTATATGATCATGATCCTCAATATTAGGCTGATTAGACTTATAAGCGCGTCACTACCGGAAGGGGCGGTGGATATGCTTTGGTATTTTTATGATCATTTTAATTGTCATCGCTATAATACTTGCTGTTACGCTCAGTAGGCACTGAGGCTTTGGTTTTTGGACATATATCTACGTAGTAACATGTATACTCATTTATCTTTACCAATAATGCTATTAGTGATAGGAAAAAACGAACAACTTGTGAAACTGTCTGACACATATTAGGAGCGTCATCAAATATCACGGCGACCTCCGACGCGTGTAAAAGTTTGGACGACGTCGTTCAGCGCCAACAGTCATCTTTACTAATTGCCCCGACCGCTTTACCTTCCCTTTAAATGGCTAATTCTTCCTCTCAAAAGCGCCGGCAAAGGGGACCTTCCATCGAGGTTGTGGATGCAAAAGTAGCTGTTGACCTAGCCACAGCTCAAACGTACTCCGAGAATGTCTTCCTATTCGTGCCCAATCTCATTGGTGTGTGCATACGTGTATCGTTTCCTCGACTCTTTCTTCATGGATGAACAGGTTATTCGCGTGTCCTTCTCGCGGGATTATCACTGCACTTCATGAGCTACCATCCGAAATATTGCACCCTTTTGTATGTGGTATCGTGCCTCTTGGACGCGGTTGATGGCCAGGCGGCTCGCGCTCTCAATCAAACGTCGAAATTTGGAGCGGTGTTGGACATGGTGACTGACCGGTATGCTACTATGTTTTAGAATCCCCTACGTGGATGCTGATCAAAGGACACACAGATGCACGACGTCTTGTTTACTCTGTTACCTGGCCTCCGCTTATCCCGACTTTGCAATTTTATTCCAATTCTTAATCGCCCTGGACTTCAGCAGTCACTATATGCATATGTATAGGTGCGCATTGGGTGTAACTTGGATCGGGGATGATATATTGACACGTCAGAAACAGCTCTCTTGTTACGGGGGCAAGGAGCCATAAACTTGTCACGAGCGATGTCAGTCGGATTCTGTGGCTGTATTACAACGATTCCGTGAGTGACGAAGGTTGTGGTTGATGGAGAGGACAACGTTGACGTGTTGTTTGCAGCGAACTCTGTTCTTTGTCTGCGCGGGCAATGAGCTTTTCTACGTGTCTCTGTATCTGATGAAATGGATGCCTACGCCTATTGGGCTGCCATCTGTGCTGGGAGGGTTGACTTATGCACAGGCGTTGGCAATGATAAGTTTCCCGATTTGTTTCCTGAAGAATGTGATAAACCTGGTACAGCTATGGAAGGCGTCGAAGATACTTGTTGGAGTAGACCTTGCAGAGAGAGCCAATGCGCGTCGCGAGCAGTAGGGGAGCTGGTCTTAATAGATTTCTATGATATTTTTCATATGACATATATAAAAGACCACGTGAGCTCGGATTTTTGGTGAACAACTACGATGCGGTCTCCAGCAGTTCTTAGAAAGTCCAAAGTCCTGCTCTTCTCTCCTCGCCCTTTCTCCGTTCTACCACCATCATCCCTTCCTCGTCGTCCCTCCAGTCCTTCCCCGAGAAAACGCCTTTCAACGACCTCAAATCCGTCGCCTGTTGAACCACCACCACCTGCTGATGCTCCGGAGCCTCTCTCATCAATAGAAAAGGATGACAAGTCAAAGATTCGCAAGCGTTTATCTCCTCAGCAGGAGTCTGACCCTGCTGTAGAGCTTCCTGCCAACCTTGACATCCTCTGGACTCCTGGCCCCGATCCAGATCCTTTTCATGCTTCCGCCCTACCTCCTCCAGAAAACTTTGACGACGCGCTCAATAAACTCCTTATTACCTTGCACCCTCAGACCCAACATCGAGCCACCTATACCTCACCTCTTGGCGCTCCGACTGAGCCAACTCTTGCGTTGTATTCGCCAATTGAAGGCGGTGACTATATCATCGACGCCACTGTAGCTGAGCTTGCTCGTCGCACTGGTGCAGAGGTCCTCGTATTAGATGCAGTCCAACTTGCTGCGGGTGAATGGGGTCATTTTGGCCCAGGTACGCGTCTCTCGCAACTATCCTGTGCCTGCAATTAACAACTTTTCTCTAGCTGCTAATTCTCTCTCTCTTCCTCGCAATCCTCTTCATTTTCCTTCCTCCGTCGCCCCATCAAAGTCGCCAAAACCTTCAGCAGAAGACGAAGAAGATATTGATGGTGGATTCATACCGCCCAAGATATCTCTCGCCCTTATGGCTCCTCCAACTAACGTGCCGCAAGGTCGCGCGATCCTCACGTCTGCTGCCCGGAAAATATCGCCCCCGAGCAAAGTCAAAGTGTTTTTTGACGCTCTCATCAATACACCGTCTAAAGGCAATGGAGCTTCCAAGAATCGCCCACGTCTAGTATATATTCGGGACTTCCCAACCCTTGCCCCTTCCTCTTCATCTTGGTACCCTCCCCTTCTTTCCGCTGTGCGAGAACGCCGAAAGGGGCCCATTTCCAGGCCTTCTTCTCCTGTCAGCAATCCAATGACGATAATATTTGGAATGACCCCTGCCATGACTCCACCAGCATCGCATAATGACTCTGGAAGCAGCCTTGTTGGTATGCTCATGAGTCGCAACTCCCCTGCACCCCAGTTCTCTTCTGTTCCTAAATCTGACAAACACGGTTGGGGTGAGGATGACGCTGCTGAGAGAGCCAGAGAAAAGCGACTTCGAGACAGACTAAAAAAATGGGAAAGCGGCGATGCTGTGCTAGCAGACGAGTTTCCCAAGCTCTCAACAGCTGAGGAAGGCGAGGACCCTGAAAATCGATCGGATATAATTTTCATAGGGCTTCCTGGGCTTCCCCGTCCAAATTCCCCGTCGTCATCTGCTACACAGCCCAAGTCTGCCTTTTTCCGGACGTCTATTGTGATACCAAAAGTGCGGTCATTGACGGACGAGCGTACCGCCCGAATAGCACGTCGCCGAGAGATAAACGAACTTACGATGCGCATGGGTATTGGCGCTGCTGGTGGTGTTCTGGAAGAAGCGAGCGCTGCGTCGTTCAACGAGAAGCCTGCAGAAGTATCTGATGAAGCAAGTTCCGGATCACCTCTCCAACCAGCCCCAGCAGCACAAATGGTTCAAACGCAAATGTGGGAGGGTTGGGGAAACCAGGTAGAGGCGTGGTCTGACGTTCGGCGAATTGCTGATCGTGCTCTTGGACATACGCTGGCCTCCAACATGTTAAAAGCCACCGAAGGACAGTCCCTTGCTTCGACTGTCGTGCCATGGCGTGCTGTACATGCAGCATGGGCAGCACATCGTTCCGCGAAAGATATCAGATCATCGTGGCTTAAGGAGGCTTTCTCAGTTCACAAAGTCGCTTGGGACCATGACAAAATCGACGAAAGCAAGGAAGATAAGGAGCAGACGCCGCTTGTTGACGAAGTTATAGAAAGGATCAAGAACGAGGCTGACCTTGAACGGCATGAGGAGAGACTTTTAGGATGTATCGTGGACGCTGGTAGGTTATACATTGAACATGAGTCTGCTCTGGCCTGTTAACGTGTACATTCTAGCGTCGATGCCAACATCCTTTGATCAAGTTCATTTACCCGCCCATACAATCGATTCTGTCAGGACAATTGTGTCATTGCCTCTGTTACATCCGAAGGCGTTCCAGCAAGGGATTTTGAAGCAGCATGGTATGACAGGGTGTCTCCTCTTCGGTCCCCCTGGGACAGGAAAAACACTTGTTGTTCGTGCCCTTGCGAAGGAAGCGGGCTGCAGGATGTTAATGGTCTCCCCATCCGACGTTATGGACATGGTGCGAAGTCATACCCTGGTTGTCATAGTGTTATCGTGGACTAAAATGCCCTATGTAGTATGTTGGCGAAGGGGAAAAACTCGTCAAAGCCCTCTTCAGTCTAGCCCGTCGCCTGTCGCCATGTGTGGTTTTCCTTGATGAGATTGATGCCCTTTTCGGCGCTCGCATGTCTGCACGAGAAAGTGGTGGCGCGTTTGCTCATCGAGGCGTCATTACGGAATTTATGCAAGAGATGGACGGACTTAAATCTTCCAAGGAAGATAATGTCATTATCATAGGTGCTACTAATAGGCCGTTTGATCTGGATGACGCCGTGCTTCGTCGCCTCCCGCGCCGTTTACTTGTCGATCTTCCGGGGGAAAAGGAGCGGCAAGGTTGGTATAGTTTGATTCACCGTTATGAAGGACTCCTCTAATCTTTGTTGCAGAGATACTCAAGATTTTACTACGGGACGAGACACTAGCTTCTGACGTGGATATTTCATCTCTGGCCAAGAAGACAGAGAGCTTTTCTGGGTCAGACCTTAAGCGTGAGTGGCGCCATCCTTTCGCTATGGCTTTGTTCAAATAATATGCGTTAGATCTATGTGTTTCCGCGGCTTTGGATGCCGTGAAAGAAAACGTTAAACTTCCTTGGGAAACTGTCGCCATTCCATCAATATCCCCTTCGACCCCGACAAGTATAGACGAGACTCTCAACGTTTCTTCTGTGCCATCCACGGCTGAAAGCCCAAAACCTACCACGGAAGCTCTCCCCGTTGTGATAGAGCCTACTTCTGAATTGCCCACTCGCATCCTTCACCTTCATAATTTCGCCAAGGCGCTGAAAGAAATAACGCCATCTTCTTCAGAGTCTCTAGGAAGCCTCGCGGAACTTCGCAAGTGGAATGATGAATTTGGGGAAGGACGAAAAGATAAGAAGCGACAACAATTTTGGGGTAAAGGTCGTTTCGGATTCACGGACAAGGGCAACAAGGAGGGAGAAAATGGGAAGGTCGTTCCTGCGTCATTGAGTTCTTCATCGACTGTAGATGTTCCATAATAATAGCGTATTTTGAGGCAGTCGTTTGGAGGTGAATAGCAGATTAGACGTATTTACTTTACTAGAACAACTATTTTCTTGCACTGCGCCTTGGTTTTTCTTTCTTGACAGGCTGATCTTCGTCTTCCTCTGCGTCTTCATCTTCGTCCACATCCATACTCTCATCCACGATTTTGGACTTTCTGGCACGTTGCGTGCGTGTCTTGGGTTGAGATTGCGATTGGGATTGTGTCGCACGAGTCTCATCATCGTCATCGTCATCTAAGATCGGTTCTTCTTCATCTTCCTCATCACTGGCTATGTTCCTCGCCCAACGTTTTGCATCATCACCTTCTCTAGCAGCCCCTTCGCCAACAGGAATAAGAGGTTTATCAGAGTGATTGTTAGGCCACTGGGTTTTGCATGAAGGACACGTGCTTTGACGCCGCCGATAAGTGGTGAAGCAGTGGTAATGCAAACGCGTCTTGCAGTTGTTGGTTGGACAGGCCACACCACGGGTCAATATCTAGTTTCCTTTGTTTCAGAATGGCACCATATTAGAAAGGACGAGCGAACCTCCATGCAAATGGTACACTCCAAAAGTTCTTCAGGATAGTTAGACTTGAGATAGGGTAGGAGCTCGAGTAAAGAACGCGTCGAAAGAGAGTATCGACCGCGCCTTGTGATTCAAAATTAGTTATGATAATATCAAAGCCGGTTTGCAACGTACTTGCTCTTAACGAGCCATCCTTTGGCGACAAAGCTTCCAAGGACAACCTCAGCCTGTGTCTTGCTCATATTTGTCTTTGGCTTGATTGCGCTAATCTCGCGAAGAGCTGCAGTCGAGGACACGGAGAAGGATTCACGAGGAGCCATGATTATGAGCTCTATCTAAACATATGTGTAAAAAAAGCGTGGTGGACATGTAAATTACGAAACGTACAATTGCTTTAAAGAACGCAATTTCTGCTGCGTTGTAGTCCGTTGCCAGCTGCGCTATCTCGTCGCCCTTTCGATTAACCTTCATTGTAATTAATGAGTACGTTTTGTGTACTAATTGACGAATGGCTTACTAGGGCATACATCTCCTTTCCGGTGTTTTCATCATGAAGATGGCGAAACTCGAGATCCAAACTGTCGATGGACATGTTAATTTTGCTCACGAATAGCTGCCATGAGTCGTTGTCAGTGTATATTGGGAGGTTGAGCTCTGGATTCGCGGCTAGATGTGCATTTTAGATGGGTGCTGAATCAGTAGAGAGATAGTAATAACCATTAACAGCTTCGATAGATTTTTCCCAGAGAATTTGCGCAAGCTTGGTGGATACGACTGCTCGAGAAAATATTGCCTGGAGAAAGATGCGCTGAACGTCGTCTGCAGACGCCATGATGAACGCGTAATGAAAAGAATTGAAAGAGACGCGTTCGTGTCATTACTAAATGTGGACATGTCATCAATGGGTATCATCTACCTAATCATAACGACCCAGACTCTACTCCCAGCCAATCATGGCTTTGGCACCCTCAGCGTCTTGCTCACCATCGCCGTCGCCCACAGTCCCCATAATGCACTCACAACATGCATTTCCCCCCGACCTCCTGGTTCGCCCCACAGCGTGACTGTTCCCCATGGAATACCCTGTTGGCCCTCGATCCAGCCATTTCTAGTCCAATACGCCAGCACAGATACAAGTGCTAATGATGAAGGGATGGGAAGTCCTTCAAAGTATTTAGCCTTGCCTGCTGCGTCTTTAGGGACACTAGCAACGGTTGCGTTAAAGCGAGCAAGTCGTGCAAGTCCGCAACATATAAAGCCCGTAAGGATCACGGTATCAAGGTACGTCCTCAGCCCAACTGCGAATGCCAACAACGACGGGGCAACGCCAAATGAAATCTAACTGGTATGTGAGGCTTGTACGATGAAACTAGATAAGTAGAACGCACCAAGTCTGCCAGACTGTCAAGCTCTTGGCCAAGCATGCTGCTTGATTTTCTCCACCTTGCAACCTTCCCGTCGAAGAAGTCGAACATGAGGCCAGCAAGTGGAAGGGCAAGTGCTGACCACAGGTAATCAATGTCTCCAGTGAGAAGATAATGACCCGATGAAAACACAGAAAAGGAACCGCAGACACCATTCATGATAGTAACAAGGTCTGCAAGACGGAAATTTCTAGGAAACAAGAGTGTAGATAAGCTTAGCAAACGTTAACAGTATGGAGACACATGCATACCTAACAAGGGAAAAATGGCCATCAGTGTCCTGGTACTGGTGAAGAGCATCTACAGAATTATTCTGAGGAGCACTGGGCTTGCTGGAAGTTTTACGTTGACTCATGGGTGCGGTCAACGTCGTCGTCCGACCTCTAAAAAGTAGTTCTTGCCGAATCCCGACGTGTGTGCCCGTGAAAATCACGTGATAATGTGGCGCAGCACGTTGCTTATGTAACGAGGCTAACATTAGTTTTCCAGTCACTACTTATAGATTAAGCTATAATACAATAAATTATCATACGTTAGTTATGTCGACTCTGAGGTTTAATTTTCTTGCGTCTTTCCTCATTGGGATTCTCGGCAACATCAAACACAACCCCAGGCCGCGCTCTGCGCAACTTCCCGCCCGTCAGCTCTCGCATCTCTGCAGCCTCCATATGTCTCCATTCCTGGGTTGCCGCAAATACATCTCTTAACGGGGGAGAATGTATAGTGGGCGGTTGTGTACTGTGCATAGAAGCTGTTGGAGATCCCATAATCGTGTTCGACTAAGGTGCGATATCAGTTCGCAAGGCTCACCAGATGAAGTCACCGACTCACCGCAGTGCCATCTTGAGCCTCAAGAGATGCAGCAGAAACCCTCCTGTTCCTCTTCGTAGTAAGGTAACGAAAGGGAGTGAATACCTTATTTTGATTTGTATCAGGCGTTGGCTGCATTACTGTCTGGGCCGCAGGTTTGCTCTGATGCACATTGACTGCCTGGGAGGGTTGCTCCTTCTGTTTATCTATCTTCTTCTTTGGTTCCTTACGAGTTTCCTGTATGATGGACTTTTGAGGTTCCTCCGGTGGCTGTTTAGCTTTGGATTTAAACAATCCAAATAACCCACGTTTTCGCAAAGATATCTGCGAAGAAAAAGATGCCGGGATTGAAGTCTGAGAAACAGTAGGCTTCAGAAGAGTAGGAGCAAGAGAGGAAGGGGTTTGAAGCAGAAAGGAATCTTGTGATGGCTTGCGCAATACGTTGGAGCTGACTATGGTGGAGGTCGGAGGCTGCAAAGTGGCATCCAATCGTGATCGAGAGATGTTCGTAGTAGACACAGGAGGTCGTGTCTGAGAGGTGGAAGTCGTTGGTTGAATAGTTGACGCTCCATTGTAATAAGGGCGCGATTCAGAGTTATGAACTGGCACGACAGTACGGGCAGGCACATTGTGGTTCCGGGTTGAAGCAGAGGAAGGATCGGCATATAAAGGCTCATTGTGTGGTAATATGGGTACAGGAGCAGCTTGTAAAGCGTGTGAAGCTTGAGACGATGGTAATGAAAATTGTCGGGTTGCAAGGTCCACTTGTGAGGTGGATGGGTTGTTGCTAATTGGAACGTGTTGACTCCGATGGCGTGTGTGTTCGATCCTCTGCGTCGTAGTTGCACGAGAAGTGCTGGTTGGAGGATGAGTAGAAGAGGCGATGGGGGCAACAGCTTTATGGTATGGTTGATGATGACTTCGAGCGTTCAGGCTTGCTTGAGGTTGATAGTTGCTTGAAGTTTCAGCACTGACAGCAATGGGAAGGTTGATATGTGAGGGATTGGATCCGCCAACCAGCGAAGAGGTAATGGCAGGAACAACTTTATGAGATGATTGATGGTGATCATGGTTTCGAGTGCCTAAAGCTGCTTGGGGTTGAAAGCTACTTGGTGTCTCGGTAGCAACAGTCAAGGAAAGAGTAGTATGCGAAGGATTATATCCGGAGATAACGGGAAGGGCTTTATGAGAGGATTGATGGTCATTATAGCGAGTACTCGGGCCTGCTTGAGGAGGATGGCTGCTTGAAGTCTCAGCAGCAATGGTCAAGGGGAGATTCGTATGCGAGAGATTGGATTGACCAGCTGGCACAGACTGAAAAGAGGAAGACTGTATGGCTGGTGCAGGTTTATTCGAGCCTTTACTTGGATCTTTGCTCCTTGAGACCGTCTGAGGCAGACCCTGCACTGGATCTGAGTTAGGGAAACCTGTAGAAGGCATAGACTAAGCTGCATGAGCACAGGCGTCTCGTTGCAGAGATAAGGTCAAAAATGGACTTGCCTCAGCTGCATGCGTTCGCACGCCCGTCTTATCCTCGCTGCCCCATAAACTTGCAGTGTTGTGCGCCTGGCTTGAAGTGCGGGTTCGCTGCACTGTGAAGGACGAGGCAGGGCCAGCGGCTTCACCATGGAAAGCAAGGAACTTCTGTGGATCTAAGTGTGCCTCAAGAGTTCGTGAGGGGGGGCTTTCTCGACTTCGTAGAACGGACGTCAAGTTATCTGCGGCTGCGGTTACAGCTGGGCTCTTTTGAACTGCGTATGCGCGAGACCCGAATTCGTCTGGAAACCTTTCCGGGATCTGGTGTGCTTTATGGAGAACAGTTGGCGGTTGAGGGGCGGTTAAAGTTGGATTTGGTTCTGCAAAATTCGTGGAGGTTGATATCACTTCATGCGAAGAGGGGGTATTTGACAATAACTCCGCAAGCTGAGCATTCTGTATAAGTGAAGAGGAACTGACGAGATTGTCTTTTGGACGCTCCTGAGTTACCAAAGGGACACTTAATTCGCGACGATGCAATCTCGAAGTGCTATCGTTCGTATTGTGCGGCTGTACATCGGCCTCTTCGATTGATACATTGTTGACTTTGTCTAACAGTGGCTCGGGTGAGCTACCTATTGCACGGTGTAGAGCAAGTACTATACCTGGTGTGTCCAAGCTTGATGCTCCTGTTGCCGCAGGGGAATGTGCCGGAAGATCTGCTTGCTTGTTCAGCGTAGGCTGTTCTGTTCTGTATGCCGTCGAGTTCAGGTCTGGTTTGTGCAGATCTTTGGTACGATCTTCTGAGTTCAACGAAGATTCGCCTGGCCCATGCTTAACCGGCAGAGCCTCAAGAATGCCTGACTTGAAATCTCCTGGGCCTTCATCTCCGGGCCTAGGAATATATGTAGCCTGTTGAGTTGCTGGGCGAGTTGTCGGTTCAGGCAGAACCGGAGCGCTTGGGGCTGGCGCAGAATAGCCACCTGAAACACTTTGTTGAAATTGCGGTGCGATTGAAGGCCTGAATTGAACGCCAGGCTTCGGATCATAGAAACGAGATTTATCTATTCGATGAATTCTGGATCCCAAGGACGTTGCTGGTCGCTCAATGGTCGATGCCAGCATGGCTTTCTCGGTTCCTTGAGATAACCCCATAGGAAATGGTAGATATTCCCTTGGTTCGATTGCTGGGAGGAAGCCGCGTTCGCCGCTTGCCTGCCGATGCCCTAACGATGTCGAAGATCGCGGAATATGAAAACTAGGGTTCGTTCGAGTTTGTTCCGCCGTAGATCGGGCTTCGTATTCTGCTACTAGCTTTGACACCTGGATGTTCGAAGATGACGGGTTTTGTTGGTCAGTTGAACTCTTACCGTCATCTCTGGAATGAGACACCTAAAAACAACGATAATAAGGGAAAGAGGACAAAGTGGAACTCTTATTACGAACAGAGGTAGTGTTGGGATGTCTTGCAAGCCCTTCTGCATTCGTTGAAGCAAAGGTCGAGGCCCTAGAAACATTGTTAATAGCTCTCTTATAACCATGATGTTTAACACACTGAGCATCGATTGGCCTGGACGAGCTCGAGGCAGGGGCCGAGATAGCAGCAGCAGAAATGTCGAATTCGTGACGATGTTCATGATACATGGTTGGTATGCTTTGCATAGCAGTAAGAGGCGTTTCAGAAGGCATCCTCATGACCAAAGGCGCATGATTCACAATCTGGTTCGACGGAGCATAGAGAGGAGGGTTTGAGGGATAGGAAGAAGATTGGGAAGACAACGCGACAAGGGGCATTCGGTCTGTGGATAAATATCGACTGTTACCATAAACCTGCCCCTCCGAGCCCTGAGAGGTGCTCTGCGGCATCGATGGCAACCTTGAGCGCGCAGTTTCCGGCTTATCTATTTTGTCTTGGTATGGAGGTCGGATTTCAATGGTTTTGGGGGGTAGCTGGTTAACCGCACTAGATTGCGCGCTTCGTATGATGTCCATGGGCAATTCCTGGGACCGAGGATTAACAGAGACAGGTTCAGTGGCGAACGATGGAGTTTGGATAATGTTCGGGGCTGTTAGCACCTCTAATGTGGAATGGTCAAAATGTGATGGCTGTTCCTGCTGTCTTAATTTAGCATCCAGCGATGCCTTGCGAACGGCGACTTGTGACGGTTGTTCAAGATTGATATGTTTATCTACAAGCACCTGTTCCTCCGCTCCCTGGAGTTGGTGCTGTGAGAGAGCTATGTTTCTTGACGATTCGTTGGAACGAGTTTCCTTGCTTGTAAAAATGTCCATAGCTCCGCCTTTCGGAGGGGTTAGCTTCGATACTTCGGGTTGTTCATGCTGCAAGAAAGCGCCGGCAGCGACTTTGAAATCTGGTTCTGTGGCTCTTCCTGTAATAGGAATTTGAGAGTTTTCCTTCGCCGTATGTTCTGTACTTTCGGTAGTCGAAGGTTGCTTTAGCAGCGGAACGACTGGCACTTGCAACGCCGTGCTTTTCAACCCTACGTGCGGAGTGTTCTGTTGTGACAACGGTGGTTCTGTTGCAATAGATTCCAAGCGGTACAATTCCACGTTTGGCATCGTTTCCCGAGGTAAAAATGTCTGATTTTCTGGCTGCACTAGATTGTTCAAGTGCCTTGAAGTGTTTTGTCCTACCAATGGTACAAAATCTTTTGATGCTGAAGATTCCGTACGTTTTCGCGATGGGACATCGACAACCAAAGGAGTACCGCTCAAATACTGAGGCATTGTAGAAGACGCCTGGTGCTGAATTTGGAGTTGTGGTAACTGGTCAGTCTTGAGTGGTGGCGCTGCGAGTTGGACGGTTGGATTATTCAGATTTGACAAAAGTATTGGTTGGACTGGACCTGAGTGACTTGGTAAACGAGAACTTTGTGGGACTGTGGAATGACCCGTCCGATCGATTTGAGGTGCGATAGCTGATGGGATACTACGACTCGATGCATGTTGTTTCTCCGCAGCAGTCTTAAACGTTGACGACCCCTGTGCCTGTACAAATGACAAGGATGATAATTAATACAAGAAAATGAAAGCGAAAGTATGCTCACGTCTGTATTCCGAGTTCTTTGAGCTTCACGCAGCGCGATCTGTTGGGAGGCACTTATGTATGTCGTATTAGCAACTGGTAAAGGCTGACGTCGAGAGATTGTTAATTCGAATAATGACACCGCAACACAGGACCAGAAAACTGACTCGGTCTGTACGTTTGTCAGCCTGCTCAGCACCGATTGTTTCTGGAGGAGAAAAAGGTGGCTTTTGCACAGATGAACCATAATACATCTTGGGTATACAAAGGACAACGATCAAAATCTGAACAGATAAAGAATTATGCGTACGATATATACCATTTCATAGGACGGCTGGCTTTTATAAGCAGGTGTCGTTGCAGTAGGCAAGGAATGCTGTACACCAGTAGAGGCTTGAATCGCAGCAATCTGCTAATTGTACACTTAGTAAATCTCCAGGTGCGAAAATAATAGAAAGCAGCCAACATGTTCATTCTCTCTTGACGCATCGGTTGTAGAATTGTCAGGCAGTGAAAGGCCAAGTCGGGATGATTGCTGCACAGTAATTGAAGCGCCGTTCCCGTGCTGTCCGAGAGGCACAGTAGAAGGATTGGCGAGTTGTCGGGCGGGTTGATCGTCTGTAGAACTCGAGAAGGGCGGCTGACGTGCTGTTACAGGGTCTGGAGGAGCTGAGGTCTGTCAAAGGGGGATCAAACAGAATCCATAGGTTAGAGAAGGTAAAAAAACTACTACATCAAGACGAGCTTCATTTTTGTGTTTCGATGATGACTTTGGTAATTGCCTTCGAGGTGAACTGTCCGAAGTGGTCTCCTCGTGAGCTATAGGTTGGTTTAGTCGTGCTTGAGCATGCGATTGAGACGAAACCGCTGTCGCGTAGCCCCATGCCGACCTCTCTGGCTCATATCGTCTGTCCAAGTAGTCGTATCGATCTTTACGACCTTTTCGTTTATGCTCACGTTGATCCGACAATCCAACTGCATCGTTGTGAGGGATGCTTTCGGCTTGGCGTTCTGAGTCCTTCTGAGTGTCAGCGCGACGATTGCTTTCGCCTATCCGTTCTCTCTGCATTCTAGGTTTGTCTGCAACAAACGCGGATGCCTTTCGGTCGTCATCTTGCTCTTTAGCCCCGTCTTCTCTGACTCTCGTCTTGCCTTGTGAATCGAGTAAATCTGTTTCTCGCATTTCGCGTCGACCCTCGTGTATTCTCTGTTCCCAAGGAGTTTCTCGCTCGCGCTCTTGACCGTGATCTCGTCCACCTCGTCTCTCGCGCCCCACGTCGCGTGTTTCTCTGATTTCGACTTCCCTCTCCCTTTCACGCGTGCGGTCTTTCCCCTTGCTTCGTGATAACTCTTTCCCACCAACTTCTTCTCTGTCGCTTTCCCTTGTCCTTTCCTTCCGTTCCTTCCTATCTCTCCTATCCACAGCATCAATTTCTCGATCTGTCTTCTGGCCTCCCCTGTCCCTTCTAACTCTGGTGTGATCTTCGTCCTTCTTTCTCCTTTCTTCCAGTCCTCCCCTGTCATTTCTATCTCGCCTCTCTCTGTCTCGCCTCTCTCTGTCTCGCCTCTCTCTGTCTCGCCTCTCTCTGTCTCCTGGATCTGCCACATCTCTCCTGTCTTCCTCTCTTTCTCTGTGTCGCCTCTCCCGGTCTCTTGCCTCTCCCATAACTCGTCTGCCAGTGTCTTCATCTCTTTTCTCCTTGTCTTTTCGGGCCTTCCTGGTTGGTTCCCTTCCTTCTTCGAGTTCTCGTTTCTGATCCAATTGCCTTTCCATATGACGGGAATAGCCCACATCTCCCAAATGCTTTTCCACATTCCTGATTTTGGGTTGCACAAGGTCAACATCTTCCTCCCGAAAGCGGTGTTTCCTGTCTCGGTCGCTTGGGTGTTCGTCGTCAGAGCGCTCTCGCCGCCGGCGAATGTTGTGGTCCGGTAGCATGGGCATTCGATGAGGAGGTTCCCGCGATGTGTGCGTTTGAGGTGGTAGTAGAATGGGTACTGAAGCATGTTCGTTTGGATATGGGTAGGATTGCACAGCGGTAGGAGTGCTAGTCGTTCTGACATAGGCATATCCTCTTCCAGAAGACGGATATGTAGAGTAATTGTAACTGGACGATACGGTGCCAGGTTCATAGTTGAATTCCGGTGGTCGAGGAACACTGCCCTTTTGAGTCGCCCGATGACTATTGTCACCATGATCAGTCGAGTTGAGAGGCTCAGGCTGTCCTCGATGGGTTGGGTTGTCATTATTTACAGCGGGTGGTAACCAGACCTGGTAAGCTGAAGGATCGTTTTTGGGTTTGCGTGTGCCAGAACGGCTGTCTTGTATTCGTTGGAAGAAGCCCTTCATGCAATGTCAACCTGGGGAAACAAGGGAAGAGGGGCAACTCCTGCGAAAGCTCTGTTCTTTTGTAGCAGAACCTCAGAGGGAAACACGCGAAATATCAAAGCAAGGGATGCTCTCGACATGAGGCGAAAACAACAGGATCCAGCAAACGCCGCCGCCGCTTATGGAAAGGTGGGCGTCAACGTTAGAGTTTCACAACCTCGATTCATGCGTTGCGTACAACCCCAAGTTTCAAGTTTCCAACGGCTCGTAGGTCGTAGAGGCTTACAAAAATTATGATCTTAATAATGCGTTCGATTTATTGTATGCCATCCTTTAAATCAATATATCGCTGAATACTACATAGATGTATATATTTATATGCCTTGACATAAAACCTCAAATGTTATGAAGAGTATCTGAAGTCTGGTACATGCCGAGGGCAACCTGGAGACATGAGGGAAGAACCCAGCCGATCAGCCTCAGGACGAGACCAAAAAGCAATCATGGACTCCGAAATCGATCTTACACGATTTTGACTCATTACAAGACAGTAGAGCAGCGGAAAGGCTGCAGAAGACGGACGTCTTCCTGTCAAGACAATTTAAGGATCGTGTGGCATGGCGAACGCAAAGTGAGAAGAAAAGAGAGAAAGTATGCACAAAGAAGTAGCGTCGTTACGATGAGATAGCATAAAAGAGCCAACTGGATCGAAACGAGGCAACAGCTAGGTACTTTTTACATGCGCTCGCACATTACAAAAAAATGAAAGAAAAATGAGCGTATTTATTGGAGTACCGGAGGTTGCCGGCACGGGTTCGGGCTCGGCCGAGCGGCACATGCGAACCAAATGAGTCGTGACTTTGTAATTCACTCCGTAATCGCTCACCAACACCTCACCTTGTGCACTCCCTTAACACGAAATTGCACGCAAATCACGTACAAACCACCCTCTGATAAGCTTAGGAGGCTTGGCTGGCCATAGTTAGGGAGTTTTCGGTCTCGATGGTATGCATTCTATTTCCATGGCTTCTCTTTTCATCTCTCATCTGGCCACATTGATTCTTTAGAGTGACACCATGGACGTACTAGATGAAAAGCAGAATGGTGGACCCCCAATGGAAATAGATGAGCTTGTATCCGTCATGGATCGTGAGTTGTATATTCGACCTGGCGCAGCTCTGGATACTCACACCTGTGTCGTCATCGCGCTACAGATGAGGCTTTTGCAACCAAACACATGCCAGACTTGGGGCATGATGTGAAAGACTTCCAGGTTTTTACCTGGCGTTTGACCAACTGGAAGAAGTTGGATAAGAAACTCACAAGTCCTGAGTTTGATTGCGGCGGCCACCGATGGTTGGATCATTCTATTCTATCCTCTTACGAGATGTTGTTGTTCACGATGATTATTATCCAGGCGAATTCTTCTCTTCCCTTTTGGAAATTCAAACGCACCTCCAAACGACACAGTCTCAGTGTATCTTGATTATGCTGAGCCAAAGAAAGCGCCTGAAGGATGGCACGCTTGTGCTCAATTTGCTCTCGTAATCTCCAATATACATGATCCTACTGTGTTTACAGTGAGCCGTATGTCTAAATCTATTGATTTCATCGGACATCACTCATAGCCTTTCTTTAGACGCGCATCACAGGTTTATCGCTGAAGAATGTGATTGGGGCTTTACTCGTTTCAGTGAACTGCGCAAGCTATTTAGCATTCACGACGGACAGAATCGCCCTACCATAGAGGAGGAGTCGGCTGACATCACAGTCTATGTTCGCGTTTTAGAAGATCCTACGGGCGTCCTATGGCACAACTTTGTCAAGTGCGTCGATCTATCCTATTTGAACTTTAGATATGGGTCTTAATGCATACTTTATCAGCTATGACTCCAAGAAGGAAACAGGATATGTAGGGCTCAAAAACCAGGGCGCAACATGTTACATGAACTCTCTCCTCCAATCATTATTCTGTACTCGCTATTTCCGCAAGGTATGTGCAGGACGTCTATTTTGACATCTCACTTACACCTATGGTTCAGGCTGTGTATCAAATTCCTACTGAAGATGACCATCCAACGGAAAGTGTAGCCCTTGCTCTTCAACGGGTTTTCTATCATCTTCAGACCTCAGATCAACCCGTTGGTTCGTCACTTCATATTTTTCTTTTCGAGCTTTATGTTTAATGTGGGAGCAGGAACGACTGAGTTGACGAAGTCCTTTGGTTGGAAATCTCTCGATTCGTTCCTTCAACATGACGTTCAAGAGTTCAATCGTGTACTCCAAGACAAACTCGAATCCAAGATGAAGGTTTGTACTTGACTCTCTCTTCAGTAGTCGGATGCAAAGACGAAGTGATCTTCATTCAAATAGGGAACAAAGGCGGAGGGCGCCATTGCGAAACTTTTTGTTGGGAAAATGAAGAGTTACATCAAATGTGTCAACGTTGACTACGAATCATCTAGGATCGAAGAATTCAACGGTGCGCTGCTCATGAACCTGATCCAGAATATGTCTGATGCACGTTCCAGATATTCAACTCAACGTCAAGGACATGAAGAACCTTTATGAGTCATTTAAGGACTACGTCGCAGTTGAAATGCTTGAAGGAGAAAATAAATATCAGGCAGAAGGATTTGGACTTCAAGACGCCAAAAAGGGCATCATATTCGAGGCTTTCCCCCCCGTCCTTCATCTACAGCTCAAGCGCTTCGAGTACGACATTCAACGCGATGCCATGGTGAAGATCAACGATCGCCACGAGTTTCCCTTTGAAATTGACCTGGATGAGTTTCTGGATCCGAGTGCCGATCGGTCACAACCCTGGGTTTACAAGTTACACGGTGTTCTAGTGCATTCAGGTGATTTGCATGGAGGGCACTATTTCGCACTAATTAAGCCCGACCGCGAAACAAGATGGCTGAAGTTCGACGACGACCGAGTTACACCAGTCACAGACAAGGAAGTGTTAGAAGAAAACTATGGCGGAGAAGCTCTGAATGGCGTGCCTCCTTCCCTTCAGCGTAATCAAGTCCGAGCTATGAAACGTTTCACGAATGCCTACATGCTGGTTTACATTCGGGAGTCAGCTATTGACGAAGTGTTAGCTCCTTTTACAGAAGAAGACACGCCTCCTCATTTAAGTGAGCGCAGTCACCTGTACATCGTTTTTGACGGGCTATATCTTTTCTCGGTTTTTAGAGCGCAGATTAGACGAAGAGCGTCTCCAAATCGAAGCCAAGAAAAAGGAACGCGAAGAGCAACACCTTTTCTTGACAGCGAAGGTGACGCTACATTATACTTCATTAAACGCATTACTTACTACTTCTTAGGTCATTACGGATGAAACTTTTTCAAAACATGAGGGCTTCGATTTGGCCTCCTTCGACGAAAAGAACTGGCCTCCGTCTGACCTACCCAGCTTCCGCGTTCTCAAGCAAGAAACCTATGCTACTTTCAAGAGCCGGGTGGCCCAACATTTTAATTATCCTGAAAGTCAAATTCGTCTATGGGTGTTGGTCAACCGACAAAACAAAACTGTTCGGCCAGATACTCACATCCCGGAGAACGAGCCTGCACTTAGTGAGTGACCACAGTGGCTGGGGTTCGAAGACAATGCTAAATAATCTTGTGCAGCCGTTGAGGTCATCCGAAATAACATGGCTGCAAGGCAAAATGATCTCCGCTTGTACCTCGATGTAATTACAGATACCGCCAAGGTGAATAACATGCATTTTTAAAGCTTTATGCCGACTTACGCCGTTGATTAGCCTGACCCCCCTCCACAATCTATCATGATATTCCTCAAGCATTTCGATACTTCCAAACAAACGCTTTATGGTGTTGGCAAGAGCTACATGCTGAGGACAAGTAAAGTGGGCGACCTAACTGCCGTCATCAACGAGAGGATGCGCTGGACGCCTGGCACTCCACTGAAGTTGTATGAGGTACTTGAAAATTATATCTCTTGCTCTCCGCTTGTGTTAACGTATCTGCTTCAGGAAATCAAGCCTGGAATGATTGAACTCATGAAGCCTAAACTTTCTTTCGCTCAGAGCGAAATTCAAGATGGTGATGTCATATGTTTCCAAGTTGACTTACCTGAGAAAGAGTACGATCATTATTCGTGCTGTTTTGCCTGAACCACACTCAAGATTTGCAGGGTTAATGACTTAGAAAGCCAAGGGTTGTACTCAAACCCGGTGCAATTCTACGACTTCTTGCAAAATCGAGCCATGATCATATTCAGACCAAAATACGAGGAGATCGACGCTGACTACCCAGAGTTTAGCTTGATTTTGAGCAAGAAGCAGAATTATGACACGGTATGCCACCAGGTGATTAAGTGTATAAGACGCTCAACGCATATTTGTCAGATGTCAGCAAAGGCAGGCGAATATCTCCGTCACGATCCAATCAAATTACGGTTCACAACCACTCACGCGACTAACGGCTCTCCGAAAGCTATCCTTAAGAGATCTTTGAATCAGAGCATAGCAGAAATTATGGCGCCGACTTACATCAACCCGACGACAACAGTCATCCTTTATGAGAAGCTGGATGTCAGCATTGTTGAACTCGAGACAAAGCGTAGTCTCAAGGTCATTTGGACCGGCATACACAACAAGGAGGAGGCTACACACCCATTCCTGTTGCCGAAGACGAGTGCAGTGCATGACCTTGCAGATCACCTCGCCAAGAAGGTTATATTGACACCGGGCGGAACAGGCAAGATTCGTGTGTTTGAAATATCGAAGGATGGGAAAACTCAGAAAGAGTTCACCGGTTCTGAGATGATTGGCAATATCCCTGATCCTGTGGAACTTTACGCAGAGGTACAATATTATTTCGTTTTCTCTGCCTATCAAGTGCTGACTGGTTGTTTCAGGAAATTCCTCGAGAGGAACTGGAAGCAGACGATTCCGACAAGGTGATCACTGTCTTCCATTTCTACAACCAACTAGTTCGGACACATGGTATTCCATTCAAATTTGTCCTCAAACGAGTAAGCATCCTGCCTAGCGTCATTGAGGAGCAACTCATTCATGTGCTTAGGGCGAGAAATTCGCGGAGACAAAGAAACGACTTCAGACACGAATAGGTGTATCTGATAAGGACTTCGCTAAATATCGGTTTGCTCTAATTCAAGTCTCCACCTTTAAACAACCATCCTATATCGAGGACGGTGCGTCTGTTCATCAACACTATTACATTAAATCCTAATGATTTTGCAGACGATACCATATATGAGCACCAGTTCGCCCCAGAAGACGCATTGGGTTTGGACCATCTGGACAAGTCCGGAAAGACGCGAGCAGGAGCTGGAGAAAAAGCAATTGTCATCAGAGGTTGATTGTACATATCGTTGACTGTACATAGTTTCCATTTTATTTGTTGTTTTTAACCGTCTCTCACTGCCAAGTTGCCGATACACCTTCTTGGACAGATGTCGAAGGAATTCAAAGGATATATGTACAAGTAACAAACGAAGTTCGATGAATAGTGTAGTAATTACTGGTCTATTTTCGTCTTGTCTGCTTTGACTACCCAGAGGTTCAGTAACATCAAACGAAAGTATTACAAGAACTCACGTCAGCATTGCCATTTGTACCGCCAGGGCTAGCTGGTGTCAATCCGTTGGGAGGTCTAGGAAGTGATACTGGCGCTGGAACGTGAGAAAATTTGGCCTTGACTTCGTATTTCAGCTCTAATTTCTCAGAATGAGTGAGATATGCCAAAGAAGTTAGAAAAGCGTTCTCACCGAGCTCAGCTCTCGCTGCTGGTATGTGTTCATAAGCCGCACGCATTTTTTCGTTGGCCAGCATTTCGTTGGCAGTTGGGAAAATCACTTGACCCCAGCCCTCGACAAAAGAGTTTGCCTCTCCAACGACCTCCATGATCTCAGCTTCCAGTTCTTTTTCAGCGCTTATCAAACTGTTCCACAGGTCATCGCCTATTGAACCCTTCTGTAAAAGATTTTGAAGGGCAGGTTTATCTTCTCTGATGCGAATTACTCGCTGGACGTCGGCCATGGCGCGTCGAACGAGAGCAGCTTTGAGAAGCGAATCCGATGGGCGAGGGTCACTTTGAAGAAGGGTAACATAGGCGTTTCTTTCGGGATGCGACGGGAAATAAGGTTCATAAGACTGGCCTATTGAAGGTGGAGATTTAATAACTCAAGTAGTATCAAAATGAGCGAACAGACAGCCACTCACTGGACGTGTGTTTGCGATAAAAGTAGCTGAAGACAAAAAGGCCACCAAAAACGATTATAACATACGCTACTGGCACGAAGACAGACGCCATTTGCGAGCGATCTTTTGAAGTTTGTGTAGAAAGCTAATCGACGTGTAGGGTGAGCTGGCGGAATACGTAGTATTTGTCAGTGTAATTATTGAAAGCCATTACCTTCTAGTACCCGGTTCTTTAGAGTAGCCGGCAGCCGGCGTTTATATCATCATACTTGGGTTCTTAGTTCGTTAAAGCGCGTGTTGATTCGGAACTCCATTCATTCTTTCACAATGTTCGTTCAAAGGCATCTTTCCAGAGGTTTACACTCCACGGGCGTCAACGCTCTTTACTTCTCCCGCAGGTTAGCTTCAACCAAGGTATTTCGTCGCCTTCCTTTCAAATGCTTTTGTGATGGACCTCTTGGGTAGTCGTTACGGGAGACTCTGCAAGATGTAATTCCAGCAAAGCAGGAGCAACTAAAGCGCCTGGTACGAGTTCTCAGCCATTGATGTCTTTTCCCTTCAGATCATAACTTTCGTTATAGAAAGCTGAGCATGGACAAACTGTTGTTGGTGACATCAAGGTGACTGACATCTCCTAATGCATCGCCGCACACGTAACTTATTCATGCATGTTTAAATTAGGTCGAAAATATTGTCGGTGGTATGAGAGGATTGAAAGCCATGCTTTGGGATGCATCTGTATTAGATCCGAATGAGGTCTGTTTTCCTTTTCCTTCATTCTCCTTCGCCATTAAATTGTATGGATGCCAGGGCATCCGTTTCCACGGTCTGAGCATACCTGACTGCCAGAAAGTCCTCCCTCCCGCTCCGGGTGGCAAAGAAATAATTGCAGAGAGTATGCTATGGCTTTTACTCACAGGGAAGGTCCCAACCGCGGAACAGACTCAGCAATTATCCAGAGAACTTGCCGAGAAAGGCGAACTGCCCTCTTTTGTGGAGAATCTTCTCGATTCGTAAGAATCTTTTCCTGCAATCCTTCCTGGTCCTCATCTGTCCAATAATAGTCTTCCAACCACGCTGCACCCTATGACGCAACTTGGCATTGGTGTAGCTGCCTTGAACCGTGAAAGCTCATTCCAGGCGGCGTACGAAAAGGGCATGAAGAAAAGTGAATATTGGACTCACACGCTCGAAGACTGCCTCAACCTTATTGCGAAGCTCCCTGCGCTCGCTGCGCGGATTTATCGCAATATTTACAAGCCTGATACCCAAATACCCTCAATTGACAAAGATATGGATCTCGTTGGTCAGAGCTGCCGTATTTCTCTTCGGATGTTGGTCTCACATGTATATCTTCTGCAGGAAACTACTCCCGTCTTCTCGGCTACGGTGACAACAAAAGTCTGACTGAGTATCTTCGGCTCTATATCGCGCTTCATGGGGATCATGAAGGAGGCAACGCTTCTGCACATACTGCCCGTATGTCTTCCCTTCAACATCGCTATTTATTGGCCCACTCACTTGCATGAAGACCTGGTTGGTTCTACCCTCGCCGATCCTTACCTCGCCTATTCTGCTGCTCTCTTCGCTCTTGCTGGTCCTTTGCACGGGTATGCCACATGATTATCAAGAATAGATTTCGGACCTGACCACGTAAACAGCCTTGCCAACCAAGAAGTTCTGAGATGGCAGTTGGCGATGCAAAAAGAAATCGGGTCCAACGTCACCCATGACAATATCAGAGAATATTTGTGGAAGACGCTTAGGAGTGGACAGGTTGTCCCAGGGTAAGATGCCAATTTGGTCTGCAACAAATGCTAATACAAGGTCATTTAGATACGGCCATGGGGTGCTTCGTAATCCCGACCCCCGATTCATCGCGCTTCAGGAGTTTTGTAACACTCGCCCTGAGCTTCAGAATAGCCCCATAATTCAAATGGTGAACATGGTAAGACCTAATTCAACAAGACCATAGGACCTTTAACTTAGGTTTTGAAGACATCTGAAGTCGCTCCTGACGTTCTGAAAGAGCATGGCAAGGTAATGATCCAACACTTGTATCAATGCATCGACTTCGTAATTAAGCTTGAATCTGAACTTTAGACCAAGAATCCTTATCCCAACGTTGATGCTACGTCAGGTACGTCGACATAACTCCCTTTCAAAGTTCACGTCTGACGTCATCATCCTGTAGGTTGCGTTCTGTACCACTATGGCTTCACGGAATTCAAGGTTGGTTTTCACTACCTATGGTGTTATAAGATTTAATCAATGCGCCACAACAGTACTATACCGTCATTTTCGGCGTGTCCAGAGGTTCGTGAAATATGTCTTAAATTCGTACCTGTGCACGAGTCTTACTGGAAGTGATTTTATAGCACTTGGTGCACTTACTCAGCTTGTTTGGGCTAGAGGCAAGTTTTCTTATTCTTTTCAACCTTTTGTATGTAATGACTGCTCTTATAGCTCTCGGTCTACCACTTGAACGACCCAAATGTGTGTATTTCATGTTGACTTGAAAAATACAGTGCACTGATCAAATCTCAGCGTACTCCATTGACGCTTTGGAGAAACTTGCCAAACAGTGAATACTAAATAGACATGACATATTGCCCTGTTTTAATACCTAGTACAATGTTTCAAATGTTGTTACTCCTCCGGTTACTCCTATATACCTGAAGGTTCGTATAACGACACCGCCAATCATAAATATAAGCCTTTCGACTGAGATGGTACAAAAAAGTACATAACAAAAACGCAAGAAGCGCTTCACATGAGGGAATGTACGAAACAACAGTCTCAACCCACATATTCTTATAAGCTAAAGTCAGGTAGCAAGTTACCAATTGAGAAATAACTAGAAGTCCCCGAAGAAAAATACATAAATCAGAACCTCCTCATTGGATTCTGAGGCTGACCCATCGGCTGCTGTTGCTGAGGTGGCTGCATTTGTTGCGGTGGGCGTCCTTGATACCCTGCAGGGGGAACCTGGCCAGGACCTCCAGGTAAGCCCTGAGGTGGCATACCTCCACGCATCTGTTGTGGCGGGGGTGGACGCTGACCAGGCCCAGGACCATATCCTTGAGGTGGCGGGGGGCCATAACCAGGCTGACCTGGAGGTGGCCCTTGTCCAGGAGGGAAGCCACGAGGAGGCTGCGGCTGTCCGTATCCAGGAGGGGGCCGACCACCACCAGCTGGTGGTGCTACATGCTGTTGGGGAGGCCGCTGTTGGGGAGGTTGCTGCGGAGCCTGGCCTGGACCGGGTCGGGGAGCAGTACCAGCAGGGTTAGCGGGTGACGGACCGGGGTCACGGAGGGAGACAGGCGCAGGGCGACCAGCTGGTCCACTGCCTGCTGATGGGGCAGGAGGATTCTTCTCGGCGGCTTTCATAATTTCGTCGCTACATCGCGTTGCCAACAATTGTAAGAAGTTAACAAGGGGTAACAGATGATTCCACTTACTCGAGCAGATTTAATGCGGCACAGAGAACAACCCATTCAACACAGTCTTCATTTCCTTCTCCCAAGGTTTGCCAAACAGCCTTCTCCTCAGGGGTTTTACCAGTAATACTGATACGAGTTCCACCACCATTAGGTCCCGGCGGGTTCTTCTGAATTTTTCCAAATTCGATACGCTTGGGGGGTATATTATGGCCAGCATAAGCAAAATAGAACATGCTCCAAAAGGCCGCATTAGGATTGGGCTTGGAGATTTGGAATAAGGGAAGGTCAGGCGAGTCGGGGGAAGGAAGAGAGAGTTTGTATATCGGTGAAATGACGCCAGTGTTTGCAATAGACCATTTCAGATTTCGAGAGGCCTCGCAGCGAACAGTTCGAGACGATGAGGAAGACGAGTGGCCAGGGTCGGAAGAAGAGGCCTTTCCGCCTTCCTTGCGAGGAGGAAAAAGCTTAGCAACACAGAGATCACCCTGAGGAGATGGCGTCAAGAGGTAGTTCTCTGTATTCTGATTTAGAGAGAGAATAGGGTTAAATATGAGCTTAATACTCGGTTGAAAGAGCGTACGAAGTTTGTGTGAAGATACGAATAAAGAATATTAGAAGGTTGACCTGAGAAGCTTCGTTCAAACACGTTGTATAGGAGAAACTGGGATCAAACTTACCATGAGGGGTGACAATCAACGTGGGGAGATGGTTGGGAATCGGAGGGTGTGTGGGCGAGGTATACACGGCATAAATCGCTGTTGAATGAGTGAGTGGATGAGCAAGAAGCAAAGTGCCAAGAACGTACCTGCCATACTGTGCTAGCCTCAGGAGAGGATTACGGAACTTGGAGAAAAGGACTTGAAGGCTACGATCATGGTAACAGCATCTCACGTGACGTCGTTCCGTGACAACCAAAATTCCCACCGTACTGACAGCAAGGTCAAGTTTCAACCGCACATACAGCTATGCGACGACTATATAGAACTTTGATGTTCCGATGGGATTTAGAGCAGACCATGCTGTCGTAAAAATCTATTCCATCCGTGCCACGACCCGTGTGGTGTGCTGTTTATGGCGATGTCACAGATCTGTCACAGTCACAACATTCGTTGTTCATCGATCCTGACAGCGAGGGCAGCGGTCGGTGACTGCCGCCAGCCTTGTCGACGATACCCTCTATTGACCTTTTGTAGCCCGCGTTAACGTTTGATCATGAAAAATCTCAAGAAAACTCTGGTCAGTCACATCGTTTATTCAGTTATCGCTCCTCGCCAACCAAACGCATATCATCTAGCTCAGGAAGACCTCTCAAGATTCCAGTTCTTCCAAAAAGGAATCGAAATCAAGTGCAAGTAGCTCTGCTCCCCAACAAACCGCACCGCCTCCCAATACTGCAAAGCCCCTACCCACCCCAGGTGGGTTGGGTACCGCCTCAAACAACCATCTCAATGCCAGCAACGCTGTGTCTTCTCAGAGCTCTTCCCAGAACCCTTCTTCGTCCCATAGATCGTCTTCTCCTGTTACGACTGGTGTAACGAACCCCGATCGAAGATCTTCGGGCGATAGTGGGCCCCCTGCCCCTCCTATCGTAGTCGTCAGTTCGGATGGCCCGTTGGAGACACCTAATCGTTCCAACGGAAATGCTGCCGATAAGATGCTTTCTGACCACACCCCGCCTCGCGCGACACCCTTGAATCGTCTTCGGGCCGGTCCAAAAGACACCATACCTATGGTGGGCAAGCCACCGCGTAAGCAGCGAAGCAGCCGGTTTGTCGTCACCGAGAAGGTCGAGATCGAGCGCCTGCCTCCGTTCATGGGTGCGTTACTCCCTATCCGTCTTAATTTCTCCTTCAGTTCTCATCAGTTTTGCAGAAACTGCTCCCAATGAACGCCCTCAATTGTTTTTGAAGAAACTTCATCAATGTCGCGTCCTTTTCGATTTTAACGACGCGAGTGCGGAGCTGAAAGGCAAGCAAATCAAGGCACAAACATTGCATGAAATGTTGGAATACATCACAACACAGCGTGGTGTTATCACGGAGAACATATACCCTGAAGTGGTCAACATGGTATGTCTTCTCTGCGGTGGCTTTTTCGATTAAACTCAATACCTTATAGTTTGCCACGAATCTTTTCCGTTCTATACCCCCTCCTGTTAACCCAACTGGCGATGCGTTTGATCCAGAGGAAGATGAACCCGTTTTAGAACTCGCCTGGCCTCACCTTCAAATTGTTTACGAGTTCTTTCTCCGTTTTGTTGAAAGTCCCGATTTCAACACCAACATGGCGAAAAGGTTCATCGATCAATCTTTTGTACTCAATCTTTTGGAGCTCTTTGATTCTGAAGATCCACGAGAACGCGACTTTTTGAAGACCACATTACATCGTATATATGGAAAATTCCTCAACCTTCGCGCCTTCATTCGTCGCTCAATTAACAACGTCTTTTTCCGTTTTGTGTACGAAACGGAACGTCACAACGGAATTGCGGAACTTCTTGAGATCCTGGGCTCTATTATCAATGGATTTGCTCTACCTCTCAAGGAGGAACACAAGACGTTCTTAACGCGTGTTCTCATTCCGTTACATAAAGTGAAGAGCCTTTCGTTGTATCATCCACAACTTGCCTATTGTGTGGTGCAATTCCTGGAGAAGGATCCGTCTTTGGCAGAGGAAGTCATGATGGGACTCTTGAAGTATTGGCCCAAGGTTAATTCCCCCAAGGAGGTCATGTTTTTGAACGAAGTGGAGGAGGTTTTGGATGTGACAGATCCCGTGGAATTCCAAAAGATTCAGGTCGCTCTATTCCATCAGCTTGCTCGTTGCATCAACAGCCAACACTTTCAAGTCGCGGAGAGGGCGTTGCTATATTGGAACAACGAGTATGTGGTTAACCTTATGAGCGACAACTTGGCCGTTATACTCCCTATCGTATTTCCGGCATTGTACACTAACTCAAAATCACACTGGAACCGGTGAGTCAGACCTTTGACCTTTATTCACAAATGATCAATAACTCGAATGTAATGGTAGAACGATTCATGGCATGGTGTATAACGCCCTGAAGTTGTTCATGGAAATCAATCCCGATCTTTTCGATGATGTGATGCAACAGTACAAGCAGCGCAAGATTGAGTGCGTCTTCTTTCTGTGTGACTGTATAACCCTGCTCATCTTAATGCCAATAGGGAACAACAGCATGCTGTTGCTCGATACGAAGCTTGGCAGCGGCTGCGTGAAATGGCGCTCAAAAATGCTCCCGGTGGCAAACTGCCAGCTAGTTACGTCGAGATTCCACATCCCCCTCCACCCCCTCCGCCATCGAACATTGATGATGCGGACATCCTCAACTTGTCCATCGAACTTAACGCAGCCTCAATCGATGATGTCTCAGGAGATCTAGACGAGCAGGGCATTGAGAGGGTACCCATGGCAGATCCTGGTCTTGATGTAGGTTTAAAAGGTGCATAACTACAAACAGTACTGACATCAAGTTCAGCGACCTCTTCCTGAAATCGGGGGAAGTGAACTTTCTCCAACTGGCCTTCATTCGCGTCGAAAGAGTGTTCTTCCTGGTAAGTCGCTTGAATACTAGCAGGCTCATTTTCTGGCTAATGATATCAGTGGATCCATCTGTTTTACGGGACCTCCAGGCTCACAGAAGCCTAGATGACGGGCCTGGTCTGCACAACAATCGGGAGGGATGAACTATAGTCTACATGTGTCGTGTTGTGTTACATATACTTTATTATTCAAACAAGACCCGGAGTTTTTAGCAGGAAGAGAGGGATGGAGTCTAGCAAGAGAAAAGTGACGTATAGTGTATCACGTGATGAGTGAAACTTCCAGAGAATTCGCCGGCATTCTTCGAAGGTTCTCGTCCTTTCGAAAAAAAAGGGAAATATAAATATGTGACGCCCGCGATCCGACACTCCAAAAACTTCCATCCCTTTCATCATGTCTTCCTCCAAGGCCATCGGTATCGATCTTGGCACCACCTACTCGTTAGTTATCATATCTCTCTTATTGTCGTTCTCTACTGATCCTCTGTTCTTCAGCTGCGTCGGTGTCTGGCAAAACGATCGTGTTGAGATCATCGCCAACGACCAGGGTAACCGCACCACCCCTTCATATGTCTCCTT